>CM059269.1:29081311-29291311 GCA_030347295.1 Setipinna tenuifilis | reverse complement strand
AACCTAATATGATCAGATCAGTACCATGGAAAAGAGCTCTGATATACAGCGCAAAGGAGCACTGCTTTAGTTTATCAGGACCACTGAAAGAAAGAGAGAGAGAGAGAGAGAGAGAGAGAGAGAGAGAGAGAGAGAGAGAGAGAGAGAGAGAGAGAGCAATAGAGCAATAGAGCAGTAGAGCAGTAGGGGAGGGTGAAAGAGAGTGAGGGGAGAGAGGTAGGGACAGACAGTAAAGAGTAAAGTGTTTGCAGTTGCACCAGGGGGAAGCATTTTTGTTGGATGGGATAAAGCCAGCCATGGAAACTACATCAGAGGACAACCAAGAGCAGAGCCAGGACAAAAAAGGTACCAATGAGCCCCAACAAAGCATGGGTTTGGGGTTTTTCTCCTTCCTGTTTACTAAGGGGTTAGACTACTTGAGGCTGCTTTGGCTCAACACAATAGAGGGCTAGCCTCCACTCAGTGAGGTAGATATGTCGCCATGTGGCTTATAGATGAATGACTTAGGTATCACTCCTTTGTCTCTGAGCGTGTGAGAGGAGTCAGTGGAATGAACAGAGCAGTCAGTGGTGTGACATTGTTGTGCTTTCGAGGACTCGCTGGTGCGCTGGTGATTTACTCGGTGCATGGAAAACACAAGAGAACTAAGGGGTATTCCATGTGCCATGTGGGATTTAGTGTTTACTGGTGGTGTGTGCCGGTGTATTGGATTCTCAATTTGTGTTGTCACTTGCCATAGATGTTCACCTGCTCCTGCTCACTGCTCTCCGGCTCAGATGGAGCACCGCAAGATTAACTTTTCTATGGTGTCCCTGCTGAGGCACCAACCTTAGTTATTAAGCATATGTACATCCCACTCTCGGCAGTGCTGTTATTAATCCATAGTCCACAGTGGGGGCATGCAGTAAGAACCTGGATGAATATGAGGATGATGATGGTGATGGTGATGATGATGATAATGATCAGTGAGAGAGGTGGGGAGGAGAAATTGTTTGATATAAAATCTATGTCTGGAGAGATCAACACAAAGACAAGCGCATCATTAGCGCAGACATGCCACATGGGCTTAATCAGTCAGGCTCCCATCCCACCCCCACCTCTCAGCAAAAACATCCAGACACAGCCATATACCAGCCAATCAGTTTCCAGTACTACAGGAGGTGATTGATTTATTGGACTTTCTATTGTCTACCTTGCCAGAGAAAGGGGGGATGTTTTTTGTTGTATGGTTTTTAGGTGTTATTTAGACAATATCCATCCCTGGTGGTAATTTGTTGTTGCTTGGGACACCTAGTGTTTTTGTTAATGGGAGGAGTAAAACAGACAGTGTTCAGGGAGGGCAGCAAAGGCAAACCTTATCTGTCTGTGTCTTTTGAGTGAAGAAGGTCATAACTGCAGCCCACTTTTATTTATCTCACCAGTGCAAACAAGCACACTGTAGCATAGACAAGAGGAGTATAGGCAAGACAGTTATAAAAACAAAAACAATTCCATTTTAACAACTGCTGTTGCTGCTTTTAAGGCTATGGTCCAGCTAAATGCTTTCCGCTGCACTATGAAAAGGAAAGCAGTGGAAAATGAGAATGCGCCCCCACTGGGGGAGTAAAGCTGCCGAGTTTGGCGCTGGGGACCAACAGAAAACAGCTGTTGTTGTTGTGGGCTGTTCGTGTGTGAGTGGACAGCGTGGCTGAGCAGTGGCAGTGGTCCGGTGCAGAGTGACAGCATTAAAGCCAGGACCAAGGTGCCGGAGCAGAAGACACGTCTAAAGATGGAGATCCTGGCTTGATAAAGTCGAAACCCTGCCACATATTTTATTCAACTTTTGTAGGGAGTATTTGTGAGTGATGATGTCGATTGTGTGCGCTACATTTCACTTGTCTATCTGTGGATGTAGATCAGCAATGGCAGTGGAAAGTTAAGTACAGGTGCTTATATAATTAGAATATAATTAGAATATCATGAAAGAGTTCATTTATTTCATTAATTCCATTCAAAAAGTGAAACGTATATGTATATAATGTATACATTCACTTCACACAGACTGACATATTCAAGTGCTTATTTCTTTTAAGTTTGATGATTATAATTGACAACTAATGAAAACCCCAAATAAGAATATTGTGGAAAGGTTCAATATTGAAGACACCTGGTGCCACACTCTAATCAGCTAATTAACTCAAAACACCTGCAAAGGCCTTGAAATGGTAGGCTACACAATCATAGGGAAGACTGCTGACCTGACAGTTGTCCAAAAGATGAGGGCAAGACAGAAAAGGTTGACTGGCTGTTCACGGAGCTCTGTGCCCAAGCACATTAGGCAAAAGGAAGGAAAAGATGTGATAGAAAAAAAACATTTGAAATATATCAGTCTGTGTGTAATGAATGAATATAATATACAAGTCTCACTTTTTGAATAGAATTACTGATAGAAATCAACGTTTTCATGATATTCTAATTATATGACTAGCGCCTGTAAGCAAGGCCATTCAGTCTGTTGTGGCAACACTTCAGAATATCAAGGAAATTAAAGTTGCAGCAAGAGGAATGTCTCTTCATTTGTGCAGCTGATGCTAATCCTGGCTCAGGTGATGACAGGTATAATAGCTATTTAGTGAAATCATCAGTGTTAAGTGCACAGGCAGAAGGAATACATAGCAGAGTACTTATTTTTTGAAGCTGAGATCTGCACCTTTGGTGATATAGTTTATGTCGGTCCTACCACATGTCCTCCAGCTTGTGTGTGTGTGTGTGTGTGTGTGTGTGTGAGAGAGAGAGAGAGAGAGACAGACAGACAGAGAGACAGAGAGAAATGGAGTAGAATTCCTCATGTAAACCATCCCATGGCTTGTTTGACAGAGAGGAAGTGCACATTAGGCGTCTGTGACACAATGCTGATAGAGGTAGTCCTCCATGATCGCCAGCCTCAGCAGCACACCATAACAACCCAAGAGAAATAGGAGATGGAAAATAATACACTCCACACAGACCATAATTATGTGGAATAACTCATAAATACTTTTGTGTGAAATACGCATCTCCTCCAATTTGTTTCTGTGTCTATTTGCAGACATTGTAGCAACCCCTCCTCATCTCATCTCACCTCATCCAATCTCATCAGGGCTCCCCTCTCAGTCTGTTATTGTTAATGAGCTCCACTGTAATTGGGAGCCTAGAGAGGTGAATGTGTACTTTTTTAAAAGGCGCGTCTAAGGCACCCATCTGGCTAGAGGCTGTGTGCTGCTGACAGACTAGGATCATATGGATGGAGGTGGTCTGGAGAGATGGAGGACAGAGGGGGGAGGAAGGGAGGGAGGGAAGACGCCATGACTGGCGTGTGATGGAGTGGTCTGGAGTGTGTGATGATAGAGATGTGAGGGGTCATTTTCTGGTGGGGGGAGGGATGACGCTCTCACAGTCTCTTTCTTAGTCTCACATTCTTCGACAGAATTTCTTCTATTTCTCTTTCTGCTTTCCTAGCTGCTGCTCACTGTTTATCTGCACTGTGTGTGTGTGTGTGTGTGTGTGTTTAATTAAATTGCATATTGATCAGGTAAGGCAGACAAAGGTAGTCACTTTATCCTGTATTTCATTATAGCCAACTTCTTTTAACCTGGATCACCAGGGCTGATACAATGATCCTATTACCGGTAGTAATCTGTCTTAAACACCAGGTTTCATTAACTGCGGAAATTGGATATTAATTTCTGTATGTGAAATTAGTTGATTTATTGATAATTGATTTATTGAATAACTGTGTGTGAGAGAGAGAGAGAGAGAGAGAGAGAGAGAAAGAGAGGGAGTAATTTCTGAGATAAAAGACATGATCAGACAGCCAAGAGGAAGCTGCTGGAGTGTGAAGCATATGGTAGTATGTGGTGGTGTGTGGGACAGTGGAACAGGATGTTGCTCGACGGTGGAGCTGCCCTCTGCTCCGGCTCCGAATAGCGAGCGGAAGAGGGCTAGCTTGAGCCACAGTGCCTCTGAATAGAACTCCCCACGGAGGCCACAGCTTGACCAAGCGTCCAGCCCTCACACTGGATGCTTTGTGTGCATTGAGAAGCATCCTTACTGTCTTCCCCCTTTAGTTTAGTGCAGTTATGCCATGACTCTCAGTAATGAGGGGACAGCAGTTTGGCACGGCGTCCACGCAGCTGGCTGCAGTCATTATGCCTCTGCTTGTCCCTCTCCCCAGCCCAGGAGGAAAGGCCTGAGTGAAAGGGGGAGTTTGTTTATGATGCAGCCAGGGTATCAGTCAGGGACTAAGAGCATGTGAAAGTCATCAAGGGGAAAAATGGCCAATGTGATTTTCATTTAGCACGCTTGCGGTTTGCCCCGCGGCACTCCTTCCTTAGTGTACTTTGTCTTTCCTGCTATGTGTGCCTGTGTTTGTGTGGTGATGGTATTGTCTGCACTGTAAAAAAGTCACACTAGTTTCACACTAGGACTCTCTACTAGGCCTCAGTTAAAAAAGGAAAGCAATGAACACCTGTGGTTTAAATCAATAGGAAGGAAGATCTTCAGGTGGGGATTGGTAGAACACAATCAACTATGATGGTGGAATACACTGAGGGCTGCCAGTCTACCAGGGGCAGCCATGATCTCAGGACACAGCTTTGCTCCCAGACTTGATTATAGTCAGAGTCATTATCTAAATGGTTTATTAAGCAGTAAGATTTTTTGTAGAGTGGTTTATATGTTTACTTTTCGTCTTTGGTGTTTGCTCTTGCGGGTAGAAGGTCGGGTAGAGGGTAGAAGTCTTTGGTTGTCTAAGTGGAAAAACTAATGTCATTCTCCATTCAATTATTTCACCCATATATGTAAAGAGCTTACAACTGAAGGTCAGTCGCCACCTTCTTCCTTAATACTGACCCTCCTGTCTCCCTCCCTGACAGTCATAACCCTGTTCCATATACCTTAGTGATGGCCCTGCACCATGCTTAGTGGGGCCATGTGCCTTCCTTCATCTGCATATTGTGTCACTGCTTTGATTGTATATTGAATTTACAGTGTACAGAATACACCACAATTCTTGGAAAGCAGTGCAAATCCTGCTAACTATTGGCTCCACATGTATTCTGAAGGCCTAGTCATCACACACACACTGGTGGAGCATGATGGAGCGTTAACTCCTTGAGCGGCTCCCATGTCTCCTCTCCAGCTGAGCAAACAGTGGTTCGGGTTTAAAGAGTTATTTAAGACAACACGTTAGCCAGGACTCAACGCCCCTTCGATCCCTCACTGGAGAATAAAGATCTTTGTTCGCCACTGTAGTATAACATGGTCGGATTGTGGCTGCACGCGCCACCTGTGTAATACCATCAGTGGGCTAAAACTAAAACAGGATGGGATCAGGGCTTCAGTCAGTGCCGCTCTCCCCCCAGTTTAACTTAAGTGTCACAGCACACTGTTGAGCTCAGAGCTGCAGAGTAGGCCATCATTCAGGGGGCTACTAGATGGAAAGAGCAGCACCTCAGAAAGATTAGTGGAGGTTTCTAAAGCTAGGTTCAGCCTGAGGAGCAGAAGAGGTGATGGCACCCACAGTTGAACCTCATCAGGGTCAGAAGGTTTTCCCTCTTGTCTGAACTGAGGCCACGTGTGCTAAGATGGGTCTGTCCTGGAGGGATGAAGGTATGTAGCCTACATGAGAAGGAGGATGTCCATAAATATCAGGGCGGAGGGACAGTTGTGAAACATGTGCAAGCACTGATGAGAACCAAAATGTTTCTTCCTTACAACTCGTCCTCGTGGCCCATTGAGAAAGCAGTGGCACAGATTAAACCTCTTGTGTGTAAAATGGTTGGAACACTCCCACTTCAAATTTAGCCATGAGGGTTTGTAATCACTTTCTGGGGGTTGCTCCTAGAGGACAGAGTGCCTGTGGAGCACCGAGTGACAGCGAGCATATTTCCCCTGGGAGAGGCAGCTGCCTCAGACTGATGGAGGACTATGTAGAGCAGCAGTCTGCTTGGAGCTTTCCGCTTAGCGTGGCTGTGTTCAATTTCCTGACAAAAAGTGCTGCCCAACCTGTCTCCTCTCTCTCTCCCTGTCTCTCTCTCTCTCTCTCTCTCTCTGAGTATGTTTGTGTGAAACGCAGATAAAGTAATGGACTCAGCTGTGGGCACACTCACTGGATTGTGGTTAACGTGCTACCATGGCAACTGCTATTCACCAGCCCAGGGACAAAAATGTTTTCATCCCTCTGTGCCACACAAAAGGTTGGCATGAACTTTCTGACAGCAGCTCCATTCAGAGGCTCGTTCTGCTGTTAATATATGTTTTAATTTCCTTTGTCCCCTAAGACAAAGAGCAGAACAAAATCGAACTTTCAGGATTTCAGATGCACTCAAGTGGCTTTAATTCACATAAGCTATTCAGTCATCTGTTGCTCTCCCAGTTCACACATCGGCATTTAAATCTGAGGTAGAATAACAACTGTTGGTAAGAGTTTGAGTGTCTTTATGAAACATGCAGTTAACGTCACCTGACACCTCATTTAGAGGAACCTCCTGACTTTATTATGAATTCTGTGGGTTTATAAACATACTGGAAGTAGTAACAGGTTTTATAAAGACAGATGATTTAGACCAGCTGATGTCTACATAAATTGCATACATTGTCATACATACACTATGCTCTGGAGTTATATATATTGGACAAAGACTGTGTTTTGCCCATCTGGGTCACTTAATTTGTTTATTATGAATTGCCATTGATTTTCATTAGAGGACTGGCCAGCTCTCATCTGTCTGACATGCCCAACTCCCATTAGTGCACGTTTATTTAGCTGAAAAACAGCCAGACTCACAGTACACTATGAATTGCTTTGGCTGAGGCTAAGGACTCACTTATACTGAGTTTGAACAGTGGTATATGTGCTGTGCTTTGTAGTCTCCTTTTAACCTGGAGGCCACTTTTGTGTGATTCATTTTTCAGTCAAATTGCAATGTGGTCAACTTTTGCACAACTTAAGCAATTCATCTCAAAGGTCTGCTGGATGTTGCTTTGCAAGATTTCTAGTTTCAAGTTTATTGCTCTCTTAAAATCTTGGGATTTTCATGAAAGACACACCATACCCTTTATGGAGCTTAGCTGAGACTTGCAAACCACAGATCATCTGTGCTTTGCACTCTGTGCTGATCACTAAGGGACTTTTGTCACAAATTTTGACCGCTCCTAACAAAGACCAATGGAAAAAAGTGAAATAGTGTCTGTCTTAAGCAGGACATTCCGAGCATTCATCTGTATCCATGCATCCTTTTCTAAAAATAGTCTGTTGGTGACTGTTGAATGAATCAAACATCTTTTTGACTCTGTCAATAGGGCTTTTCTTTCCACCCCCTTAAAGAGGAACAGTCATTCCATGTACTACCAGGAAGAACATGCTATAATGTGTACTTATATTGTCCTGTGTCATATTAAGCAATGCTGTAGCAAGCTTAAGCTTAGAAGATCAAATCTAATTATTATGTCCCTAAACATAGATACATAGTTTAATTTTGTACACCAGTGAGTATTGCATGTTTGACTCTTCCTATAAGGATGTACAAGTTAGAACAGGAAAACTTTATGATAGCCAATATTCCTGCAATGTATTACTTTATTTTACTTAGTTATCTGTTTAAGACTTCACCCATTTCCAAGTATTGCATTGTAGGTGTATCACACTCCTGTCTGTCTGACTGTAAATTAGCCCTCAGAGACAAAGTCTTCTGAATTGAATGGAATTCAATTGAATGGAATTAAAATGGTCCTTGAGGCATAGAATTTTGCATTATCCATCTACTGTGATATGTGTTATCTTAATATCTTTGATGTTCATGTGTGAAATGAGAAAAACACCATTCTAACTGCTCTGTTGTGTATGTCTGTGTGCAGGTTGTTTTGAGTGCTGTATCAAGTGTCTGGGTGGTGTCCCCTACGCCTCTCTGGTGGCCACCATCCTCTGCTTCTCCGGGGTGGCCCTCTTCTGTGGCTGTGGCCATGTGGCCCTTACTGGCACTGTCACCATCCTAGAGAACCACTTCTCCAAGATCACCAGTGACCATGCCATGCTTACGGACGTGTGAGTATCACAGAAAGGATTGTGTGTGTGTGTGTGTGTGTGTGTGTGTGTGTGTGTGTTTGTGTGTGTGTGTGTGAAAGAGACAGAGAGAGGGAGAGGGAGACAGGAAGAGAGAAACTGAGAGAGAGAGGCAATAAAATGATTTGTCTTATCTTATGTTGTCAATTGCCTTCAAATGGTTCTTTGATATCAGAGTGGGTCAGATTTCATGTTTGCTGTGATGGGACGATCACTGCCTATGATGGGTTCTCACTGCCTTTGTCACCAGATTAAAAATAAAAACCATTTCCTAACATTCAGGCCCTAAAGGAGTACTGGTTGTCTACTAGCAAGTGACATAATGTGTATTCTTCTGGGGCCTCAGTAGATTCCACACGAGAGCACTGTTTATTTTACAAGGCTGAGCTGTGTCATTTGCCATTAAACAGATTCTCCACAAGAAATACATCACCCTGTATCTATTCTTGACTTGTTTGGGTTTTCACTTTTCAATGCCTTTGGGGTTGGGTCATGCATTTGTTAGTGCATTTGACATCTGCTTGTAATTTACAGTCTCACTTATCTCTGACTTTTAGTCTAAGAGCAAATGAGTCATGAGATCCTCTCACCTCCACTCCTGCAAATTTAAAATTGATGGTCACACTCTTGTAACATGACCTCAGTGATACATAGTGTATGCTAGGGTATTTCTTTTTTATTATTTTTAATTTATTGAGAACAGGAGAAGTGAATCAGACATGTTTGCCTCTCCCTGTGCTACAGAGTCCAGCTCATGCAGTACGTCATCTATGGCATCGCTTCCTTCTTCTTCCTGTATGGAATCATCCTGCTGGCCGAGGGCTTCTACACCACCAGTGCAGTCAAGGAGCTGCACAGCGAGTTCAAGACTACCATCTGTGGCCGCTGCATCAGTGGACTGGTGAGCTCTCCTCACTCTAGCAAACATTGAGATTGCTTACTGGTTGGTTGAACTCAGATCAGTTTTTTATGCTGGCCTTCACAGTAAGTCTGTCATGATGGCAGTATCATAAGGTTGGGTCACAGTTCTTTACTTGTTTGTTTACTTTTATGTAAAACAGGCTATGGCAAAAAGCTCCTCATCTGGTAATTCATTGACTGGATCCTTACAAACACATGCTTTCCTTTAGTGACATTCCTGGAATGCATTTACATTTAAGACGACATTTGCCCCACTTTGGTATTCTGTCAGTCTGAATGCTAAACCTAATAGGGCCTGTATGCTATTTGTTGCAGTTTGTGTTCCTGACCTACATCCTGGCTGTGGCCTGGCTGGGTGTGTTTGGCTTCTCCGCGGTTCCTGTGTTCCTCTTCTACAACATGTGGTCTACCTGTGCAGCTATGAAGTCAGAGATGGCCAACCTGACCAATGTGGACTCCATCTGCGTTGACGTCCGACAGTATGGTATGGCTAATGAGCAGGAATGTGTTTGATTGTATGTGAAATGTAGAACATAGAGGAGGTAGCTGATAAATACCATCTATTTTTTACCAACACAATAGGAAAGTGCAAAAGTTCAGGTTGCATGTACTGTAAGTAGGTAACAGTGTTTCACTCATTATTGTGACTGCTGTCAAGTATTTTGTGGTGCTACTGATACAGTCAGAATAATTAGATTGTTTGTACTCCCTGAAGGAATTATTCCATGGAATGCAACCCCAGGACAGGCTTGTGGGTTCACACTGATCAACATCTGTGATACCAGTGAGGTATGGCATAAATGTATCTTTACTAAAGGTTAGGGCTACAATTGTAAACATATAGATTTGGTCAAATTCAGGGAATTGTCCCTTATGGTCGTTTGTCATGTTCAGTGCTGGTGTTCATGTAATCGTTCATACATACTCTTGGTGTTGTAAATGGAAAACAAACATTCCAGTATTCACTGAGACCAAGCTATGAATAATTCCCAACAATCAACACAGTGGGAAACTGAGGACAGCAGCTGTAATGGCCGCTGAGTTGAAAGACTGCATCTTTAAAAATAGTGTTTGTGATTCCTATGATGTCAGAACCGCAGTGATCTAATATCTGAGTTTCTCTTCTCACAGTTCTACCTGTCCTACCACCTGTACATTGTAGCTTGCGCTGGTGCAGGAGCCACTGTCATTGCTCTGGTAAGTTTCCAGCTGCCTTCGTCTTCTTTAAGCAGTGAAGCCATTTTGCTTGGTGTGTATCTAGTACGCAAAGTAGAGTGCTCCTCTCTCCCCACCTGAGTCCATTTTCCATACAGAGTACATACGACAGAGTACACACTCACCTCTCCTCATCAGCAGTGTCATTTGTGGCACACCATCTGCTTCAAGGCCACCGCTCTGCTTTTTATAATAACAGCTCAGGGTTGAGATGATGTGTCCTCATTCAGTGGCCATGGCCTTTGAACTTCCCAGATGCTATCATTCTCATTTTGTCCTTGCCACAGGAAGAATGTCTTATTATTTTCCACAGGTTGCTCATTAATATGCTTTTTGTTATCTTATGAGGACACATGGTATATCTTTTCTACTAATTCTTTATCTTGCATTATGTTTTAGCATGGTGTTTTTTTCACAATCATTGACTCACATGAAAATCTTTTCAATTCATGTTCAAAACCTCCACCTCTCAGACAATGTGCCATTTTCTTATTGAGATGTCAGTATGGGTCTGTGTTTGCGTTGACTACAGGGGCGATCTGTCAGTGTTCACGCTGTTGTCTCATTGCTTTTATTCTGTTCTCTTCCACCAGCTGATCTACATGATGGCTACCACTTATAACTTTGCTGTGTTGAAGTTTAAGAGTCGAGAAGACTGCTGCACTAAGTTTTAAGAGCACAGTACAGTTTATGCCACTGCACTGAGTAGAGAAAGTGCCACTGACAACATGGACTAAAACCAGAAAATAGAGAGAAAATCGTTCCATTTCTATTGACATAATGTGTAAATAGCAGATTGTGTGCATTATCTAGTGCTTTAGACCCAGGGGCAGGTTTGGCTGTACAGGAACCCCTTGTTAGAGTTGTCTTCAGGGTGGAGTTGGGCAAGATAGCGTTTATTCCCATTCTTGAGCACAACCAGTTGGAAGATGAAAGTTTTTTTTAATAATAGGTTAAACAGAGAAAAATCAAATAGTATCCTGTGGGAGGATAAGGGAGAATGATAATCAAGAGTGTTTTGAAAAGTTATTTTATAGGGTTCGGTGTGTATGTCAACATTCAGTAGTAGAGCTTCCTGAGTTTTGGGAAAGTTTTTTGTTCCTAGCGTAAAATTGTCCTCCGAGGACCAGCCAACCTCGGCAGAGTGCCTTCCCCACACGTTTACGTTCCTCGTTCTTGTACTATTATAATTATTTTTATTTTTAAGATGGACGAAGTATTACTGTTGTCAGTATTATAGTAAGACTACATTGCAGTCAAGGGCAATATGATAGCTACATGTCAAATTAAAAATCTCACAAACGTGAAAGTTTGGGCCAGTGCCAAGTCTATACTTCTGTTTGACAGCTTCATACAGACAGTATATGAGAAAAATGTTCTCTTCTATTCTAATGTATTTTTTATTGGACCTTTGGCTGCCTTTATTGCCTCAGCTGATGATAGGTTCATGTTTTGATCCATCCATTTTCTTTTTACTCATCCAGAAATTCCCACTCAATTGTGCCAAGTGCTCCAATGATTTTGTTTTAACACAGAGCCTGCATGCTTATTTTCCTCAATTCCTTAATGTTTATGAGTACTTATATTACATATTTCATGAATATTTAATTTTTTTCCTAAGATTTTGAGACTGTAGTTATTATTTTCTCTATCTATACAAAATAAACATGCTTTGTGTACAAAATGTCAATGGTCTTTCCATTATTGTGTTTAGTCTTATCTTTGAACACTGGCAGGACAGGAGCTGTACTGAATGTCACCCACCTCTCCATGTAACGTTTACTAACAGCCATCTCAGCACTCGCATGTCCTGCAGAATCCCCCTACAGCATCATCACAGCCTTTCCTTCTCTCCTTACTGCTTCTAACATGTCTTCTCCCTAGAGTTGTTCTGTTCTGTAATAATAATGTTGATGAAGGAGGTCAGGGGGTATTCCAAGTAAGTGGTTTAGTGGCTAACACAGGTAAGTTAACCCAAAGTAAGTGGTAAACCTTCTAATAGAAGAGTGCTATGGCGTTGTTTTTCTAAAGGAATAACCCTATAAAACCCTTCTATTAGAACGTTTACCACTTGCTTTGATTTAACATACCAGGGTAAGTGACAAAACCTGCTTTCTGGAACACCCCTAAGTTTTACGCTGAGGAGGTGTCGTCTGTGGGTTAACTGTGTGTATGTATGTTGTTGTGACGTAGCCACACTCGTGTAGCTTTGCTTTGCCTCTCTGACATGCTCACTGGCCATCCACCTCACCCTTCTTTTGCAGATTCACTTCCTCATGATTCTCGCAGCGAATTGGGCCTACCTTAAGGACGCAAGTCATATGCATGCGTACCAAGACATCAAACTGAAGGAAGAGCGGGAGCTGCACGACATCCAGTCACGCTCAAAGGAATGCCTCAATTCCTACTCTTAAGGATTACACTACAGCACCACGCACATCCGAGCCCTCTCCCCAAAACCCCTTATGCCACCAACCCCCCAACCCCCACCTGCCAAGCCCAGCTCCTACGGGTTGGACCTAGAGAAAACACAGCTTCAGTAACATGCCAACTGTCCACACAGCAAAGCACAGCACAGCACTAACCAGGCTCCTAACAACACTAACGCATCCGCGTTGCTTCTTCACTAACTAACAATACACAAGTTGGTTGGAACTCTTTGTGTTTGATTAACTGTGTGAAACATGTTGTTTTTTTTTTTGCTATTTATCATATTGCGATATATCTGTTGTGACACTCATTCTTTCTTTACACTTGCTGTAACCCTTTGTGTTACTCTAGCCAGTCATTGTTGGAGAAGCTTGAAACATTGCACTACTTGTTACTTGTTCTGAGCAGTTAGGTTATAGGGCAGACAAGAATTAGTCCATTAACAAGGGAAGAGAGAATTGTTTGTTCCCTTTTCAAAGATGCCATTTTGATTTTGATACAAAGTACATCATCCTGTACGCCTTACTAACTTGCAGATTAGTAATAATACAAAAAATAGTGCAATGTGGGAGTGTTTGAACTGTCCCAAACACTTGGATATGTTATTATGTTATGATTTGTTATCTTGGCTCTTTAACTCCGTATGTGTGGGCATTGGTGGGCCACGCAACATGCACAGCATTGCATTCCACCGTTGCACAGAGATATGCATGTGGCTTTCTACGACACTTCCCTGTTGCCCTGCTGCACAAAAAAACAAAACAAACAGAAGGAAATAGAAGGTTTGGGTGTTGACACAATACCCTCAGTCACAGTGTCTTTCACAGCAGGCAACTCAAATTCAAATGTCCCAGTTCCATCTCTAGGCCCTGAGGGAAATGATGTAAATGACTGATCCCCTGAAGGAATCCAAAACTACCTCAGGTGTACTGATATGAGCTTCTACAGAATCAGCCATTTTAATAAGGCAGTCGTGTCCTTAACAAGGCAGTAGTGTCATTAATAAGCCAGTCGCCACATTATATATATATATATATATAAAATTAAAAAGCTAATGTGACAGCATGTCTTCCTTTCAGAAAGTTTTATTCAAAGCCTAGATAAAATGACAAAAAGAAACCACAAACTAAAGACGGTGGCAGTTTTATACAGGCACAACATGAGAATGTTAACACCTGCAGCCAGACTTAGGTGAATCAAAAGTCAGGATGCGGACCATTTTACAAACATGACAATGTTAAGATATTTGACATCAGTGTTTTTTGTGTATGTAGTGTTTTATTGGGAAAAAAAGAAAACAAAAAAAAATCTTCAATTGCATTTCAATGTGCTTTTGATGTGCAATTGTTAACTGACAAATGACTGAAGTACTATCTGTTCTCTGCTAGCTAGAGGAGATTTACAGGGATATTATGACTCTAATGTTTACTCATTGTTCCATGGAGGAGAGAACTGTTTCAGTAGTATCACAGGTGACGTGTAGACATTTGTACTGACACCTTTAGTAGGCAGTGTGTGACCAAGTCCTGATCTTTTCCTTTTTTGATTTTTAACAATGACATAATCCAGCACATGTTGAAGGTATATTAGTTAGAGCTGACATGTAGTAATCATTTTTTATTGTTGATTTTTTGAGTACAGTATATGATTCCTGTATAGTGCCGATTTTGTAACCCAATAGTGGACCCTTATTTTCTATAATTGTTGAGGATCTTTTGAGATTTTTACATTGAATTACATTTATTTTATTGTTGTTTAACTGAACTTTGTTGTCAAATAAATTTTAATGATGGCATCCATTGGTAATTATAAGGTCTACCCCTAGTTTAATAGAGACAAAATAGGCAATCTGGCCCAAAATGTTACATGGACATTACCATGAACAGTGATTGTTTAGTCCTTTGGACTTATTTAGTCTTTGACCAAATTGTGTTGTAATGTTTTATGAATATTGGGAAAGGGTAGCATCAGATGTACAGTAGTGATAGCATTTTCTCATAATTTATGTGTTTTTGAGCTTTAAAGGACAAAAACATATACTGAGCATCTAAAGAAAACAACCTTATCAAGCTTAAGAAATATTAATAAAAGTAAAAAGCTTCCCAATGCTCAATGTGTCAACAAGACATTTCCCATACTCACTCCCAAAAAAGCAACTTGTTTTGTTTTTGTAAGTGATGAGTGTTTGACATTTTGTCAACCAGCCTGGTACTTGATTTTATTACATGAAAATAAAGCCACTAAATTCAGATATCTATGTGTTTCCTTTCTGTGTGCTATCTCTACACTCACACAATCTCAAATGCCAGGAGGAAACATTCCATGGCAGGTGTCAAGACCACACAAACATAAAGCAGCAAGATTTTTAAAAAGAATTTCATTTAATGATTTTATCCATGCAAGTCACTGTATGAACATAAAAAAAAATCACACTCCAGGAAATCTGGGAAATTAGCAGAAATAAATACACACAAAACACTTAAAAATGTTCATTTGTAAACTTCACCATGCAGACAACAGTCCTCTTTCACCAGAAGTCTTCATCAGCCTCTTCATGTGAGAAAGCAATTACACTAGAAAAAAACATATATGACTATCACACACATATCATGTTGTCACACACACAAGCACACACTTTCATTGTGTTTCTAGTCAGATGTAGGACATGATGCAGGCACACAATTTGTACGCAGACAAGTACACATAATTTGACACACATACATTCATAGCACTGCAGGCTGTGTATTACCTGTTGTCTTTATCAGATAAAATATCCAGCTCCGCGCTCCTCTGCTCAGCCTCCTCCTTCTTTGGGCTCTGAAAAACCCATTTCACACATTAAGACTGACGGAGCAGACAGCTGAACCACACATATACCACAACAAGCCACTCACTTCCTTCTGTTAAAGGCAACAGCCAGCCAGAAGGAGCAATGTGACATCAGCAGTGTGTATGTGTGTGAGATTGTGTGTGTGTCTGTGTGTGTGTGTCTGTGTGTCTCTATGCATGTATGATTACCTGCTGGTGCTGCCCCTCTCCTGCCTGCATGACCATCCTCATGTACTTCTGCAGCGGGTCGCTGGTGTCAGAGACCGGGCCCCTCTCGGGCTCCAGCTGTTGGCCGACCTCCACCTGCCCCCTCCGCTCTCCCTGGAAAAAACCCTCCATCTCCTCCTGGCCCTGGCTCAACCTCCCTGCACCTCCACACTCCCTCTCTGCCTCCCGCTGCTCAAACTGCTCCTCCTGCAGGAGCTGATGACCGAATGAGTGGAGGGGAGGAGACAGACATGTCAGTCAGCGCTGCTGTGTAAATACGTAAAAGGGAAAAGCACCCCCCAAAACATATATTCGCACACACACACACTTACCCGCTCCTGTTCCAGTCTCTCCAGCTCTCTCAGTTCCTTCTCCTGTGCCTCCCGTTGCTCCTTCTGTCTCCTCTCCTCTCGCCTCTTCCTCTCCAGCTCCCACTGCACCTCCTCATCTTCCTCCTCCTCCTGTCTGGATGCCTCAACGTTGGCCTGAGCTGCACCTATAGACCCAACAGCTAATCAGTCTCATCAAAACATGTCAAAAACTGCCATGTATTCCTTTTGAAAGGTTTTTACTTTCTGAAGCCAGAATGTCCACTTCTCACTACAGCATACAGTATGGTGGGTATGTCTATAGACCACGGGCAGGATATGGCTAGAACTCTGATGCAGGAGGCTGGGATGGGATGGGATGAGCTGTGTTGGGGGACACTCACTGTGCTGGCTGGGTGAAGGGGGAGCACCAAGCCCCTCGGGGGCCTCCTCACTGACACAGATGCCCTCCTCTTGGAGAAGCTCTGGAATGTGACTGGGCTCTGGACAGAAAGAGGAAAGATACGAAGAGAAAAAGTAAGAGCGGGGAGAGAGAGTGTGTAAGAGGGGAGAGAGAAAGAGACAGAAAGAAAGAAGGGGAAAAAACACGCACAAAGAGCCTCTTTCAGCACAGCCTAAAATGCAGTGCACCCGAACCGAATGCATAATCACCTCTCCCATTGTGGGCTTCTCAGTGGTCGCTGAAAGGACAGTTCTATTGATCAGTTGCATGTTAATTAAAAACAGACGCCTCACAGAGTGCTGGGAAGGAGCTCAAGGGCATCTCATTTGAGGGCACTTTTGTCAAGTAGTTTGGTGGAGAGAATATATGTCAATAACTTTTATTGCATCCTACATGTGATTAGTCTTCAAAAGTATCAAACACACTTGTCACTGTCATAGTCACTGCGGGCAGACATCTCCAACATGTCCCTGTCTGCTTTTGTGCCGTCATGGCTTGTACACAAAAATTGGATAACTGCAAAAGTGCAGTGTGGTCAGACTAAATAGCAGTGCTTTGGCACAGGGACTGAGATTGTTTCTCTCGGACTAGACAGAACTGAGCAGAACACTAAACATTACACAGAATGGCAGGAGTCACCGCAGACCGAGGATAGCACACCGTCTCTGGTTTGGTAAAACTTCAGTCCAAATGCTTGTCATTGTCATGGCGTTACACTACGTGCACATGGTAGGATCGTATTACATTTCTCCAAATCCAATGTTGCTACCCAGCGGGTGGTCTGTCTCAAAATCCAAGTGCACGTGGAGTTCGTGTAGTCAGATAATGGTCAGAGACCTGGCCGACTCTGCTACGCTAGATGGTGCTGTAGTCCCCTTCAACAAGTGGTGTTAGAACTACTTCTGGTTCATGGCTACTAAAGAAAATAAACAAACTATCTGGTGGCATACAAACAAACATGCCATTCGAGGAGTTTGACAGCAGCATTCGCATACATGTTATGCATTCGGCTGTGTTTGGAAGTCTGTATGAACGAACAAACACCGTTTTTGGTTTCGTTGGACACATGCGCAGTACGAAAAATCCAATACGATACAGTGCACAAGGCAACACCAAACGGATTAACATCGGCTTAAGGCAGGGATTCCTATCGGATTCGCGAATCCAGTTCCTATACGATCTTTAGCCTGTGCACATGAATTCGATAACATTCCAATCTGTTTACAATCGGATTAGGCTTGTCCATGTGCATGCAGGTTAGCAAAATGCGTTACAAAGGAAAAGATAAATCAACAGAAATAAAAATATTAGTAATGATAAACCACTGAAATTTGGAAAGAACCACAAAATAAAATACAATTTAATTGTATTTTGACATTTTAATAAAACAACAGTTGACTAAAACACATCTCATTTGAAAGCCGGTGTGAAAGTGAAGTAACTTTTTACCTTTAACTTAAAACAACTAATAGTTGGGGCTGATCAAATGTGTTGGTAGGCTGTTCCATAAGTGTATTTGTGAAGTTCCTACCTGGTGAGGGTTCAGTCAGATCATCAATGGCTATTTTTTCAGGTTGTGGGGAAGAGGACTTTGAACTTGAGATATCCTGAGCCACTTTTGGGGGGCTGTGAGAAAGAGAGTGCGGTCATCATTAATAGGATGAAGGGGGATGCAGTAAGTGATCTCAGGAGAGCTGCTGTGCTGGGGGGTACCTAGGCTGTTGCCGGCCGGTGCTCCTCAGCTGAGGGCTGCTGGGGTCACTGAGCACAGGGCTGAAGTGTCCAGAGGGCCTGGCTGCTGCTGGTATGGGGGACAGCTGCCTCTCTGGGGAGGTGGTGCAAGCCAAGGGCACTGGCAAAGCCTCTGTGTGGCCCCACAAGACAGACAGGTTTTACACACACATTCCAGCAAACACCTCAACAACAGACTCGTCACAACAATCACAGTTTTGTATTGTCTCAGTAAAGATGGAAGCTGGAAGTTCAAAAAAGTAGACAACGTGAGGCGATATTATTTGGTATGGATCTAAGAGATCAAAGTCTTGGCTAGGCGTCTAACACATCACTTTTGGTCACATTTTGGTCACTGAATGTTACGGTTGTACTGAGAACAAATTTTAAGACAAGAACCTACTTTATTACTTATTTATTTGAAACAATATTGATCACTTTAGTATAAGTCGTGTACAAAAAAGGAGGCACTACCTTCTACCGCCTCTTGTCTGGTCTGTGTTTTAGAGATGGAGACTGGAGTGGAGGACAGGCGTCGTGCTGGGGGAGAGATGCTGCGCTGTGGCGGGGTCAGCTCTCCTGCTGCTGGATCTCGTGCATAGCTCACAGCCTGCAGGTCGGTTTCCCTGACCGGGGTGCGTTTGTCAGATCGCAGGGCTAGCGGGTCCAGAGCAAAGGTCACCCTCTGGGACCCCAGAGGTTGGGGCTTGGTGTGGGGGAGTGTGGAAGGCTTGGCCCGCGTAGGCGACTGGGCTCTCAGGGGCAGCATGTGGGAGACGGCCGAGTGCAGCGCCCTCTGCTGGTAGTTCCGGTAGGCCTCCTCCAGTGTCTCTGCCTCCTTCTCCAGCTCGCGGATGCGGGCCTTGGCCCCGGCCACAAGCTCCAGGTCCGAGTCGGGGGAGGGGCTGCGGTTCCGCCAGCCTCCTCGCAAGCCCCCTGCTGCTTCACACACCTTCAGCACATCCCTGTCTACATAAATGTCAGGGGGCACCAGCCTGTCAGTGCTGAGCTCAAGCACCGCACGATCCACCAGGGATGGCTTGGGGTTACGGAGAACCTCATTTTCCAAGGCTGAACCCAGCATACACACACATACACCAGACAAAGCCAGAGTGGAGGAGAGAGGGAAATGAAGAGACAGGCATGGAAAAATAGAAAAAAAGAGGAGTTCAGATTGCAGAAAAAGTCAATGGCCCACCACCAAAAGACCAATGTTTGCACAATTTCCTTGCAAACATCTTTTGAAGGAACACTATCAGACCTCTAGGTAAAATTAAAGATTAAATGTGATAACTACAAGGGTATTTCTAATCTGCTTACTACACATCAGCTACAAGTTAGAAGTTGGATCACCTAGCTGTGTTTGTCGCAGCTGTGTTCTGATGTCTCCGGCGTGGGCGGCTAACCACTGGCTCCTCTCTTCACTGTCCAGCAGCTGGCTCTTCAGCTGGGCCACACGCTCCACCTACAGGAAACCCCAGTGCTGCTTAAGTCCTCACTATGCTCACCAGGGAGCAGCACATCATCAACAACAACAACAACAACAACTACAACAACAACAAACAACAAACAACACCACCATCAAGAAAGCCAACTCAGAGCAGCCACAGCCACACAAGTGCTTCTTTCACGAGGTCACATCCTGTGTTGGCATGGCTCTGGGGGGAGTTTGGAGTTAGGGGGCAGGGGACTGACCTCCCGCTGCAGCTGGGTGTGCAGCACCTGCCTCTGGTTCTCATGCTCCTCCTCCAGCAGCCTCTTGGCAGTCTCCAGGCGCTTTAGCTCCGTCTGCAGGGCCAGCTGCTCGGCCGTCGGCTGACTGAGTGCTGCTTGACACACAAACACACACAGATTACGACATCTACAACACAACCCAGAGTCCCAAGAGCATCCTTGCTTGTGACTGTGAGCCACGACCGTTTACATACACACACAAACTTGTTGTGAGAAACAACACAGAGTGGAATATGATAATATAAATATATATATATTTCTTTTCTTTTTTTTTGAGGACAACACTGTAAAGCCACAGGAAAATATGTACAGCACAGTAAGCTGACTACAAATGTACAAAATGCATGGGTGCACTGCAAGATATTAAATGTAAACAAGTGGAGGCCCCCTTGACCGTTGTGACTGATTCATAATTAGTGAGGTATAAGGAGCCGAGAGGGTTCTGCCATCTCAGGTCCGGTGGGTCTCAGAGCGCCGGGGAGAGAGGCAGAGGCTGATCATTGTGCCGGGCACTTTGTGTCTGCTGCTTAATGAAGCCCGCTGTGAGTGTTGATGTGCCTACTGATCCCCTCCGGCTCTCTGCGGACAGGAAGAGTATTGTGCCCCTCGGAGGGGAGGGTGGCCTTGGCCCGGGCCCCTCCTCAGAGAAGGGGCCCTCTGTGTTTCCCTCTCCGGCGCCCCTTGGGCCCCCAGTGCCCCCTCCCTCCTCCTGCTTTCGCTCCCTTTCCCAGGACCAGTATTGGGCTGTGAACACAGCCAAGAAGCAGCCCCAGCATTGACAGGCAATGTGCATCCAAAAAGAACTTTTTTTCCTTTTGTTACGGTCTCTCCCTCTTTTTTTTTTTTTTTAAAGGGGGGGTAGGGGGTGGGAGGAGTTGTGCCCTGTCCCAGTTTGCCCCTGGAGGGGCAATATCTGTGCAAACAACTGTGAAAAGCTTCACACAGAGACATGGAAACACAAGAAACAAACTGAAAATACTCAGGGAGGCTCTAGCTGTGTCATTTTAGACTGGAAAGTTCTAGTAACAATGTAATGTACTTAAATAAGAAAAGAACTGAGCTGCAAAACCCAGCTCTAGGGAGATTTTACATTCCAAATTTCAAGTTAATCTTTAGCACAGTAATCTTGGGTATATGCTCCATCTTGACCCTTTCCAGATAACACTCTGGCTGACAGATTACTGTTACAGAGATGGCAGTGATGTGCTGTCACTACGACAGCATCTGTGCCATAGCCACCTCTGAACTGCGGGCAGACAGGTAAAGACAACATGGTGGTGTGGACGTGTCTCACCTTGGCGCAGGTGTTGGTTGTCATCCTGTGCCTCCTCCGCCTGCTGCTTGAGCATCCGCACCTGAGCCTGCAGCTCCACCCTCTCTCTCCTCAGGGTGGCGTAGTCACTCACGCCCTCTAGCCTCTCTCTCAGCAACGCGTTCTGTTGGCCCAAAAGGGAGTTCTGGGAGCGTGCCGTCTCTAACTCCATCTGTCAGAACCACAGTGGCAAACAGCCTCAGTATACAGAATAAAGTAACATGGTAAAAGAAAAACAATAACTGGTTTAGATATATGGCTGGGTATCGTCCTGAATTGATACGATTCCAATACACAAGGTCAGAATATGATCCGATCGGATCTGATTTAATATCGATATTTAAAAAATAATAATGATAATTAATTCATTTAGTTTTTTTCATACATTTTCATTCATTTACTATAAAGGCCAGTTTTGCTTGTTTATTAAATGACTGAGTCAAGAAAAACCCACTGCTTACCAATGTTTAGTTAGCCAATGTTTATATATAAATAATGACACCAGCATATATGGGAAGAGACCTATTGTTAAAGTATCGAAGTAGCAAACATACCCACCCCTCCTTTCTGTTTCACCTAAATTACAATTGTACACTGTCTATACTTCTCAAGTACTAAAAGTCTGAGGGTGATGATGTCAAACAAACAAACAACAAACAAACAAAAAAATCTATTTATCTGTAGAGCACTGCCAAAACACATATCTTTCCAGAGTCATGAGCGACCTCTGGGAGAGCATAAAAATTATAACTGGATTAGATACTAGTTATTGGAAGCAACCCCTCCCAAACCATCATCAGTGGGCCATATTGAATCCCTAAATTTCTATTGGCTTCCAGCTGAAATGCCCGGATAACTGACGTAATTCACAAATTTTGTGAACTGTTGTGTCATTATATGCCCACATTGAAGGTATATGTTTGATGACATTTCAGAAAAAAACAGACAAAGTGCTGTACTGCTACTGAAACAAATTTAATACACCGATGTTGAACTACCTGTAGTCTTTTGACGTCGGCGAGAGCTTGGCTATGCTCTTTTACTTTTGCATCAATCTCTGATGCCTCTTTCTGAATTCGCGCAGTCTCCTCTGTAAGCACACAGACAAACCATAATTTACAAAGGTCAAAAGAAGTTACCTAAATAACATACAGTAAACTACATATGCCAACCTTTATTTCTCTTCTCATTTGCAGACAATTGTTCGGTTCTTTTAACATAGTCTGTCTTCAGTTCCTGTTGGTATCTGGAAAAAAACATGGAAAAAAGAACCTTATAAACAGAACACAAAGCTTTAAGACTGTAGGACTGTGTTTGTAAATAATGTTTGTACTGGTTCCATAAATGTCCCAGTTTCACGAGAAGTGAGCTGGGTGTGTCAGACTACTCATGGCAGTCATATGCTCTGTAATAAAGTCAGGATACAACGTAGGGACAAAAGCACCCAGCTGGCCAAAAACAAAAAAAAAACACCCTGCTTGTGTGTAGGATGTGGCTGGCCTCAGCTCAGCTGCTTGCTGCCTGCTTTCTCTCTCTCTGTGACTAGGTCTCCAGTCTCTTAACCTAATGCTTACTGACAGCTGCCCGCACTTGCCAGATTTACGGCCTATAAATAAATACGCCGTGGCTGTAGAGGTGGGGAGGGGACAAACCTGTTGCAATAGCATAATCAGTGCATTAATCACCACTGTGTACACCAGGGACGACAGTCTGGGCTTAAACCCCTATTTTAAAGTCAACGTGGTGAGGAGAGAACAATGCCAATGAAAACCAAATGACTCATTAAACACGAAACACAGCAATAACACTACTGAATTTACATAGCAAAACAGGCAAAGACATAGAGCTACCAATGTCCAACAACACTTCTGCACTGGATCTTCACACAGCCTACATCACGGTCAACATCATCAGTAAGGCCACACGCAGAACACCAATCAACACCAAATAAAAGATGTCATCTACACAACAGTGACACCTATTGGTTGAGCACAGAGCTTGCATTAATAACGTGACAGACTACAAACACCAGGTTATTGGTACAAAATGAGGTTATTTTCACACCTGTCAAGTTCATTCTTTAACTTTTGGTCGTAGGTGTCCTCCATGGTCTTTACTGCCAGCTCTCTTCTCCTCAGAAGGTCCTCAGTTACTCTGGTTTTCTCCTCCTGCAGCTTACAAGTTCTAGTTAAGAGAAATAACAACTTGCAGTGATAAACACAATAGTATTCCTTTGTATGCATTAAGAGGAAAGAGAGCTCACACATACTTTTCGAATGCTTCCGTTCTTTGCCTCAACTCAGCTTCTCTGTTCCGTGCAGCTTCTATCTCCTTTAGCAAAGCCTGTCTTTGCATATAGATCTCCTTCTCTTCAATCTGGAATTGGAATCACACTCAAACATTACCACAACTTTTGCAACACATAGAATAATATATTATTTTACAATAACTGTTTGGGTGCTGACTGGGGTGCTGATCACTAAAACAGTTAGGAAAACGCATTACTATTCAGCAATAAGCACAGTGTTTGATGGTCAGCAGCAAGATTGTACCTGTTGTTGCTTCTGTAGTCGCTCTATGGCATTCTTCTCTCTGTGCATTAGTGCCTCAGATTTCATCTCATAAGTCCTTTCCATATCTCTCCTCAAATCCAAAATCTCTTTCTGTGCCTTTTCCTTCTCTTCCATCTTCACTTTTGTTATTTCCATGTCTTTAAAGTGTTGAAGCTAGAAGGTTATAGATCAGGTTTAAGCAATCATCAATAAGTTTCCCAATATAACAGTTGAATGAAGTGTCCCTTTGTAAATTCTTAAAGGGTAAAGTCAGTATAAAAAAATCTTTGGGTATGTTAAAACATAATGAATTAATATGTTTGCTAAGGAGCAAAACTATGCTAGCCTGTTGCGTTTCGAGTTTTATTATTTCTACACTTTTTTTCAAAAAGGCTTAATATGCCAGTGATCAGCGCACGGAAGACGCTTGAAGATATCACTATTTTTAAACCATTAAAAAAGTAGTTTCTGGTCGCCGCCAAGGTGAAAGTTCATACAAGTTGACTAAATTGTGGCTAGGTCAGTGGCTGTGTCAGCTTTCTCCACGTGTCATCTCTATCAGCCCTTTCATCATGCTTTCACAGCTCTTCATCTGTATACTACAGTTTGAAGTACAGACAGACAGCAAATAGAAGTTGCTCTTACTCTCCATGTTCTGCCATTTAAACTTTGCCATTCTGCCAAAGTATATTTTACACCAAATATCCCCTTTAAATCAACATAAAAATGTGAACCACATAGTTGATGTGATTTTGTACCTTTGTGTTGATTTCAGCCTGTGCTTGTTCCCCAATTTCCTTTCTATATTCAGCTAGTCTAGCCTCCAATGTGTGCCACCTGTTTCCTTGGGAACGAAGGACTTCATACTCTTCATCAATCATCTGCATCTTCTCCACTGCAAGCATGCAAGAGAGGCAGTCAACGACACTACTGTGCTTAACAGGACGCCAGAATTAAAACAAACATAGAACTTCTACTAATCTGAACAAGCACTGAAAAAGCACACCAAGAGATTCCCTGAATGGTTCAGAGTTGCTAGTTTGAGTGTTGGCATCACTGCTGTCCCTGTGCACATGGTGGTCCATTAACTCTGTCAGAAGGTTCATCAAAAAGCCTGTGGGGGGGGGAAAGTGCTTACCACCACAGAAATAAGGTACAAACTATATAGACATTTGTTGAGAAGGAAGGATTACAAGGTAACAAACAAACAAACTGCACCTTTGTGACTCTCTCTCTCAATGTTTGACATCTGCATGGGGAACAAACGCACAGAAAACCATTATTTTACAATTAAAAATGTGACCTTTGTGCAATGAAGTGAGGGTGGAATATTGTCATAATTATGTGTGGTTATGCAGTTCATACCAAGGACGTATACAGAGATGAACGTGGACCAATTTTCAGAAGCTGGAGAATGTCTCTGGTTGAAAAACACTGAATGAAAAAAAAAAACTAAAAAATTACCAAAGGACATAGAAATGAAAACAATGGAATACGATGTGGAATTGTGCTTATTTGCTGTGCAAAAGACAGCACCTCTCACCTTTTCTGTGGTCATGCCAGATTCAGGATAAAATACAGACAAGGTATATTCATAGCCTGAACTCCGCAAGTGCTCTATGACCAGGCTGTTAGAGGCTATCTCCAGGATGGAAGCTGTTCTCACAGAGAGTGATTTGGACAGGCTCTCTCCACCTACAAAGGGGTGTTTTAACTCCTGAATAAGCTGATTCCTAAGCTGGGTCTAAAACATAAAAAACAACAAAAACACATGGTTGTGAGTTCTGCAGGTAGATTTTCAAAAGACTTTTACTATGCGAGTTCGTCAACAAACATCATTGAGCAGGGTACACAAAAAGTAGTAAATTTGAATAAACCACCCTGCTGAAAACACCGGGTAGGCTAAAAACAAAGGACACATTTTAAATGCGTACATTTTGGATCATACAAAATGATACAGTATTAAGTATACAGTATATATCACTGGGGAAGTATAATAATTTGTTTTAAAGTTCACACCATTATAAAAAGAATCTTATGGGTGCACGGAAGATCAAATTGAGAGCCCACAGAACAAATTCTAATCAGACAGTTTTCCTATATTTCACAAATTTTAACATTGAAATTTTCTTTTAACTTTGAAAATGTTTCTATTGACACAGTTTAATGACTAATTTTTAATTCAGGTCTATAGTTTAAAACATTCTTGGCTGTGTTTTTGGAAAAAGAAAAACGGGGTTTCCAAATCTATCCTTACATAACACATCTTTAAATCCCACCAAATCCCATGCCAAAGTGTTGTCCAGATAAATAATTAAAACCTGTGTATTAAAACCTCCTGAATGTCAGCTTTACAAGAAATATATTTGGTAATCATTTTAAAAATTCAAGATATCAGTATTTAAAATGTGTCCTGTATTTTGGCCCACCCTGTATATAGCCAAAACATGAGGCACCAGTGGAATTTCAATAACTTAAAACAACAAAAAGCCTACAAAGACAGAACATGTAAAGAGAGTGAACATCTAAAATTAGGCTAAATGACCTGGATATCTGAAAGACATAGCTAATAAAACACTGGTCTATTTTAAATCTTTTTGTGGGGTTGCTTTGAACACTGTAAGGTAACTGTTTGGTATATAGGCTAACTAAACTGCCAAATACTTGCACAAGTGCAAATAGTAAAGCTTCTTCAGATTTGAGAGTAAAATGACCACAGATAGCCCATGAGAACACACAAAAGGTCACAGTGGCATAATTTATTTAGGCTACAGGTGGTAGGCTATTCCTAGCTTTTTAAGCATTATAGGACATTATAGGAGTTTTTTAAGTGCCTCGATTTAGGGTACACAAAATGTAGGATAGCCTAGTGAACTATGCTATATGTCCACCCTGAAGTCGATGTGAGGTGGTGACTCTACAAATGAAGATGGTAGGTTCAATTTAATAAATAAATTAAAGAAATAGGCTAAATGGATAAAGACGTTATTTCTGCAATTGTAAACAAATTCTTAACATACCTTCAGAGTGTCAAGAACTCCTCGCTTTTTGAATGTCTGATAAAGCTTCTTTCTCATCTCGTCTGGAGAGAGAGACTCCTCTTTATCCCCTGACATTTTGCTTAAACTTGCAATTTAGAGTTAAGAGCGGCAATGGTCATCAGTCGTCGCAAACAACCCGGATAGTAAGTTTTTTATGGTGGTCTGCAACGACACGCACGAAACAAAACAGACAACCATTGCAATTAATAGGTTTTTACCCCTTAGAAACCAAACGAGCCTCTGTTTGTTTACAAGCCCAAGCCATAATGAACGAATAACGACTGGACTTGCCGTCCAATTCAAACTAGTGAATTTGCCTAACTTCCGGGTTCGTCTTTATGACGTGAAACAAATCATGTTTGCGAATAAGTTTTAAGATGTAGATTTTCTTTAAAGTAATCAGATTATGTATATGCATACGTTAAAACAATTCGTTGATTTGATGGCTATTTCATTATTTTAACAGTTTGTCGATATTTTTCAACGCTGACACCCTTATATATAGTCTATGGCTGACACGTGATATGACGCAATCGTCATGCGACAACATAGTCTCCAGACCAGACAGCAAAAGAAGAAGAGAAGGGCTTATTTGTCAACGTTGAGTAATTCCCATTGTCTTTTACAGGTATACTATGATTGTAATTGATGTTATTTCTTTTGGCACGTTAAAAACGTGTAAGTGATCGGTGTCGCGCATAGATTTGAACGGCATTCGAGTAAACATTAGCACTTCTATGGGTAACGTCATATCTATGGGGTAACGTTAGTTCGGCCCTCGTTACCCTGTCAGGGTTTAGCTTTGAAGGTTATTCAAATACTACATGATGTAATGATAAATAGTGATGAACAAGCTCATTGTCAGAAAACACCTTTTAATTTGTATCTATATTCACAACCCAGTAACACACAATAACCCTTTTGTTAACATAAGAATGTGATTCCACAGCGCCGAAGGTAAAGATGTCGGGAAGTTTTTATTTTGTCATGGTTGGGCATCATGATAATCCTGTCTTTGAGATGGAGTTTCTACCTCCTGGTAAAGCTGAGTCAAAGGTTTGTTGGCTGTGTAGTTAATTACATTGTTAATTATTGTCTTATAAACCAACATAACCCGACATGCCTAACACAATGACCTCTTCTTTTCTAGGATGACCACCGCCATCTGAACCAATTTATTGCTCATGCAGCGCTTGATTTAGTGGACGAAAACATGTGGCTTTCGAATAATATGTACCTCAAAACTGTGGATAAATTCAACGAATGGTTTGTTTCGGCATTTGTCACAGCAGGACATATCCTTTCATCGTCTAGACAGTGTTTAGAGTTGTTGCACAATTTATCTAATACACTATTTCACAAAGGCTGTCACAAGTACGCTTGCGAGGGGAGGCTTGATTTCACGTATTCAGGTAGTCAAGGTCTTTGTTGTCTTACAGGTGCTACACAAAACAACATTAACATAAAAACTACACATATGCACATCTATATATTTTAAAAGGTAGAAAAATAGATCACAAAGGTAGCACTTTATAATAACCACTCACTATAAAGCATTTAATTTGCATCTGTTAACTCTTAGTAAACACTTTGTTCATCATTTGTTAACCATCACTCGTACATTATTATTCTCATTATTCTCATTATTATTCTTCTCAAGAAATCATTTATAAACATAATTACAATGTTTAAGTAGACAGAGAGGATGAAAAGACAGACAGAAACACAACAGGCTGAGAGATGAATAGCAGATAGTGTGAAGACTAATAGATGGACGTACAGACAGATGAATGGAGATATGTTTGTAAATGACTTACTCGTGAGAAATCTTGTAAGAATAATGATTAACAAATGACAAACATGAGAAAGTGTCATTAAGTGTCATGGGAGTTACTGTGCTACAGATATGGTAATTTATTTGTATAGCATGGAGTTAAAAGCTCTGAAAGAGTCTGTTTGTGCGAGATTTCAATGACCAGTAGCACCTGCCTGAGGGCAGAAGGTCAGAGAAGCAGTGGCCAGGGTGGTAGAGTGGTAGTGGCAGTCAGCAATCTTCTGCAGTGAAGGGAGGGGGCAGCCGATAATCTTTTGTGGCAACTTTATAACCCTTATATAGGGTGGACCAAAAGTAGGCTTCCACTTAGTAGGTATGCACTTTTTTAATTATTGTGACAAAAACACAAAACAAAACATGAAAGAAATGGTAAAACAACTGTAAGCCTTTGGCAATTCTTTTGTCTTCTGTCTGATCTTTACTATACGACTTTCATGCCTTAACCCACTTTATCTACATATGAGATTTATCATGCTCCATGATGTGCGACAAGAAGATGGAATTAAAAACTTCTTCAATGATGTTTATGACTTGTATATCAAGGTAAGTAGGCTAATTTTCTATTTTAAGGTTGAAAAAGACTAGGCTTTAGCATAAGCAAATGTTGACTAACCTCCATTTGTTTTCCTTCTAGTTTGCAATGAATCCATTTTATGAAGTTAATGCACCTATACGCTCAACGGCCTTCGATAGAAAAGTGCAGTTTCTTGGCAAGAAGCATCTTCTCAGCTGATTTATTGGACTGTAAATACATATTAAGGTGATTGTTTCTGGGCGGTTGTGAGAGGACCAATTCCCTTCTGTACAAAGTTGTCTCATTTTTGTGTTTGTATTCTTTCTTGTATGTCTCACTGTTGTTTGTCTACAGTAATGTAAAATTATGTTTCATTTTCTGGAATTTACTTGATTTCTGTTTAATACTGCAGTCATAAGTAATTAAATGTACTATTAATCACAAAGTGCTTTCTGTAGTCATTTTGTTAAGGATATCAGAGCATATATTGGGGTTGTATTGATACAAGTGGTTGTATCAGTAGTGTAATAGTCTCTGTCTATAACCACATTCACTTTATGCGATAGTTGTTATTTTACCTTTGCTTGTGCGGCATCTATTTGTGTTTGTAAAACTATCCTCCCATCTATTGGTGTCTTCAACGTGTTTCTTTAATTTCTTTAATGCTTAAAAATCACAAACATAGAAAATTGCCTTAGTTATATATCTAAGTACTGTAGATACACACTGTTTCCCGGGCGCCATTATCATGGCAGCCCCCTGCTCATGTGTGCGATGGGTTGAATGGAGAGGACAAATTTTATTCTGTGCTCCTCACCTATTAACTGTACCAGGTAAGTGACTAAACCTGCTTTTTGCTTACTAGTATTACATTCACATTACCATACAGTATGTCAATGACCTACTTGCTCATCCTATATGATATACAAGAGTTTATTTTTACCCATTATGCATAAATAGCTCAGTCCTTTTCAGTTTACCACCTGATACCATTTTAATAAAACTAGGTTGCTATTAAAAATCAGCCATGCAGCACCACTTCCTCATGCACAGCTGTTCATCAGCAGTTTTCATATGATTTCTTTCTTTGTTTTCATGTTCCTGTCAGATGGTTGGAAAGTTTAAAATGTAAGTATCAGAATTCACCTTAGTATTTAAAACCCACACTCAGATATCCCCAAATCAATTTTGATGCTATGTGGTTATGAGAAGGTTATCAACAAAATACATCATATAACAAATAAGTTGGCAATTATCATTGTCAGATGTGGAGTTGTCATTGTCTGTAGTCTCTGTTTTCTGACATGTTCTAAAGTTTAAGTCAACATTTTCACTGAGACCCAATTTGATTGGAAATGTGATATTACAGACTGTGATCTTATACATTTTCACAGATAGTTCATGTGTATCTTACGTACAAAATTTGAGATAAAAGAAAAAAAATGGCAGTAGTTGGGCAGATAATGCATTAATATCTATTCATAAAAAAAACATGTAGCCTGAAATGTTTCAGTCTACAAGCACAACGGGGTGGTGCTGAAGAAGTACTCTCGTGTCATTGTGAATGAACAGCACCAACACGGTTTTATTGCAATCCACCACCCCTTGTGACCTAAATCAACCCACTGTTCATCACTGACACCATCATAGTGGGCACTACAACTATGGGATTTGCTTCCCTAATAAATAATCAATGAGAACATATTTGTCATAGTTATTTTAATCTCTCTGCACCTATAAGAACAGTAGTTTTATAGAAAGTGATCTAATACCTTGCAATCGCAGTTCTTTATAAATTGACAATGCTTTCAGTTCTTCAGTATCACACATTTTGGCACTTTATCCTACACCACAAATGTACTGTACATTTCGGCTACAGTGTAAAAATGCCATCACCAAAACAGGATATATATTTTTTTAAGTTAGAGAAATTGAAATTACTTAAAATATATTTATTACAATTTTATGTTGTTACAATATTAGAACATAGTGCTTTATCATAACACATCAAATGCTGATCAGTAATTTGTTTCAGGCTCTGAATTATACATTTTACACTGATCCGTGGTCTACCCTTCATATCAGCATTGACAACTTTATCAAGGGCTCCAGCCCAACACTTCTGAGTTAAGTTCAATGGAATGTCACCAAGTGAAACCATCCAGTGCTTATTAGTGTCTGTCCATGTGCAATAAGCATTGATATTACGTGTGAGAGAGGGGGCCAGGGCTCCATGGGACTTCGCTAGGTCTTTTGTCATATATTAGGTCTCACACAGTTAACAACAGGCAGCACCGGAGCGGGGTTTCCTGTGCAGGTTGACCGTGTCTGTCGGTATGAGATGCTCTGACCGCTCCTCCATTGCCAGTACCCGCTTGACAGCCTCTTCGAAGGCCATGGCCACATTGGTGGCATCTTTGGCGCTGGTCTCGTAGTACGAGTAGTTGCCGTTCTCCTGGCACCACTGCTGTGCCTCCTCGGACGACACCTGCCTCTCCGTCACATCCAGCTTGTTCCCCAGCACTACGAATGGAAATGTCTCTGGCTCCTTAACATCTGCGTAGTAGATGAACTCTTTCTTCCAGTTGCCCAGGTTGTGGAAGCTCTGGCTGTCGTCCACGCTGAAGGTGAGTAGGCAGCAGTCTGAGCCTCGGTAGAATGGAGTCCTGAGGCTGCGGAAGCGCTCCTGGCCGGCCGTGTCCCAGATCTGCATGGTAACCATGTGTCCATCCACCTCTAGGTCCTTGTTGAGGAACTCCACACCAATGGTGTGAAATAGGTGAGTGTCAAATTTGTTAGTCACATAACGGTTCATCAGGGAGGATTTCCCCACACCACCATCTCCTAGCAGAATGACCTTCAGCAGGGACGACTTAGTTGCCATGGCTCAAATCAGGAATCTTCTGTGGTAACAGTCTGAAAATAAAATGATCTTGGACTTAACAGTACTACTAACTATTTTTCTCCTTATGATTGTTTTGCTCATTAAGTGCTTTGATGTTTATTCTAAAAGAGTATACACTGACCTCTGACATGTGATTATTGAATTTTAAAATGTCTAAGTGTGTCCAGTGATCTGTAGATCTCTTTCAATCAATGAACTGTTACCCTTTGCCCAAAAATATGCTGCATTATCAGTGCTTATTTACTTGACTAACTGAAGAAGTTGGTAGTGAACATTATCCGTCTTCAGCTGATGACATTAAACAATGTCTGGTACAATGAGCTACAACAGCCTAATCATGAACATAATGCTCGTGCTTCCTTTATAAAATGCTATCGTTGCAATGTTTGAATGATTAGTTCAGAATCTGCCTAACATGTCTGAATAAAGCTCACCGATGGACAAGTTTCGCTACCTTCTCCACCTCTCAGCTGGGCTGGATCATGTGCTACGCTTGGTCCTTAAGGTCACATGAATAGACGGACGGCGTCGGTCATTTTAACAAGGGGCAGCATAAGCAAGCCAGTGTAGACCACCTGTAACAAAACCACAAATCGCCCGTCTTTAGCCATGTGTGTACAACAAAACAGCTGTGCTTTAATTCGTCCATTTAACACGTCGCCGTGAATTTAGCAGTGTTTCCCCGACTTCTGTTCTTTAATGAATCATGGTAAGGCTTGCTAATGGATAACACAAACCTTACTTAACCAGCTTTGGCTATCTGCTGCTAACGGGCAATGTTAATCTGGCTATTTGCAGTCCATGGCTGTCTGTGTCGAATGCAGCTCACATGTCCCATTTATCAGGATATCTTAGCTAGGAGAAATACCAGACCTTAGTTCTTTGATAGCTTTTTGGGCTGACATGCTGGATTGGCAATACAATCAAACTAAGGAGAACCATCAACACAGGTATCGTCTGTGAGGTTAGCTGGTTTACACCCATTGTCTGAATGAAAAAATAGTCCTAATACCCATATATATGCACACGCCTTCAGATTCGTAATTATAATCGTTTTACATCAATTCCCAGAGCGGCTGTCAAATTACGCTGACAATGCAACAAGGAAGTAATTACAGAAGCAAACTGTTGTTAGCTAGCCACTGCAGTGGTGTGAAAGCCATGGCTAATCTAACGTTGAACTTTTCTTATCTAAAAACAAGCATCATACAGTACACATGACTATGTCCCGCCTTCTCTGTCTTAATATACATTAAATACATAGTTAAACTACTCCTCACCTAATGACTGCAACACACCTAATGACGTTGTATGCCAGTAACATGAACAAGCTGCTACCTAGCATTGTCATGCTTAGCTTGTCAGCTAACAGTGGCTAACGTTACACTGTAGCGAGATTGCCATCAGAGCGAAATAAGAACTGTGGATTGCACATTGAAAGCTATTTCCAAGAGTGCACTTACTGTTCAGAGAGACGTGTCCACATTTGTCTGATAAGGGTGTTTCGTTTTCAGTGTTTTCTGATCAGGCTATTCGTCCAGCTGTGTAATGGAGTCCAGTGATATGTCTGGCTAGTAGGGCCAGTTTGCCTCCGAGTCGGACTAGTCTCATGTGACCCAGCATCCACTCCGGTCACACCTTGCAGTAATATGATGCATGCAAGTCGTTTTGGAGACAGAAAAAGAACGGGTACGTGTCTTACCAGGTCCGAAAATATGCATAAACAACCCTTTTAACCTTTTTAATTAACAAATACAATTATATTAAATATTTTCCTTAAATAATTAACATACAAACATTGGGGCCAAAAGTTTGGGCCACGACCTGTCTTCATCGATAGCCTAGGCTACTTATTTTACATAGTCTACTCTAGAACAACACAGAATTTCCGCTGCACGTGTTTCTTTGAGGGTAACCAACCATATATGCTACTGTAGAAAGAAAAACAAAACAATTCTGCCCTACATTCATTCAAATAAAAATTATTCGTTCAGAATGATAGTGTGATTTCAGGTTACTTGTAGGCCCACTTGTGAGCTCTTTCCCCTGACATTATTACACTGAAATGAGGTTAGATTATTGTGTTAGGGAAAGAAAAACTTTTTTGCTTCGTTATGCTACTGAAGCTACTTTAAACAAAACAATAGTCAATGGTAATAGTAATGTAGAAACTATAATGTCGTAGTCTACAAAAACCGAAGCGGTATAGTTTGCGAAATACAGATGTTGTGTTACTGCCAAAACCTTTGCCAACGACTGTAGGCTCAAGGTAGGGTTTTAAAACATGCTTCTTGTCAGATGTGGGCCTTAAGAAACAGCAATCCCTGGTGTTAAATGAGTAATTGTTGGTTAAAATTGAACAGGAAAAAAATTTAAAAAAGAAAATATTTTAATGGCATACATTATGGAAGCAAAATGTACAGCAATAAATGCAGTTACGATAGTTAATCACACAAACAGTGAATGGAGACTGTTCATAAACCTTCAAAAATGCCATAATCTATGTGGTTCTATCTATCCTATACATGTTACACACATACTACATCCTGCTGTGAGCTATAGAGCAGAATTGTAGCAACTCAGAAGTGTGTGTGTAAGAGCATGTGTGGGTCAAAAGCAAAAACCTGACATTTTTTAATGTCACGCACCTGAGTTTTCCGATATAGTAATGTGCATCTAAAAAAAGAAATTAGGCCTAATATATTTGTGAATTACACTATACTGAATAATTTCTTCAGTTTTACACCATTTAGCATTCTAAGAAAAACATGTTGAACAAAATCTTGGCTCATTTCATACATGGTATTTTCATATCATACATGTATTCGTTTTAGTCATCAGCAAGCATCATTTTGTAAGTTATGGTTGCAGTTTGTCTGGTGAGGATGACTTGCTCTTAACCAAGAGCTTGTTGTGGTATGCAATGAGATCACTTCTTTTAACTGGATGCAATACTTCAAAAGAGGGCGGCATCATCTTCCTGACAGGACCCAGAGGTCAGTACAACATTGTCCAGCCCAATCTCTCCCTCGGCACCTCTGCCACGCTCTGCTTCAAAGACAATCTGCAAAGCACAAAGCATCTTCAAATCGGTGCACTTTTGATTTATGCTTTTCAGTGTCACTGTACACTACAAATACAGTAGTACTTTGTAAATGTGTCTCCACTTTAATTTATCCTGAAGACCAAATAATTTCAATACTTTAATAAATGCAACTTTATGCATACGTAGAAATACCAGCCTGAGAAAGCAACACAGGTAATTTCATTAGTTAGCTGATGTAGGTTTCTGATTATTTGTATGCTAATTAGGATCAGCCAGTTAAGATCATGGTCACATCAAATATGTGGCAGGATTTTTACTTTCTGAAGCTGAGATCTCTACCTCTGTGTAATGGCAGATGTTCTGCAGACGTTTACTGCAGTATTAATTAACTGGGACCATCTGGGACAGAGTGTGTGATTACTTAAGTAAGCTGTCAGTAAGAGAGTCTAATTAAGTAATAAACTAATTTACACACGGAAATATATTGTTGATCATATGAGGAACATGCCTGTGGCTGAGGAGTCAAGTAAATATGGTAATAACATCTATTTCAACGTTTCCTCTATTTATTAGATCAGGTGATGTCAAATGTTTTAAGTTAATTTTGCAATTGGAAAACAAATGTAGAGACTTCTGGTTGTAAATGGTGTGTTCTGTGTTCTACACAACAGCTACTTTAGTAATGTAATTCATCTAGCAGTTCCATCAGTTATAATCTGATTAATAATTGAAATTTGAATAGGCTGTATGATTATATACAGCAGCTGTTATAGATTATTGCTGACTGAATTCTCCTACAAATTGTCTCACCGCTTCAGGTGCTTCGTTCTCCCATGAGATGGTGAGGAGCTCTGTCTGCCACTCCTGGTTGCGGGTGCTTCTCCTCTGCCACAGCTGATTAGTACTGTTGTCCAGCAACACCTTCAGTGTGCCCACCTGGTGTCCCACCAAGTGGTAGTTAAAGGTCAGGCAGAAGCTACCCCTTCTGGCACGATCATTAAGGAGCAGCTTGAGTCGGGCCACATCATTCTTCTCTCCCAATGAGCCACTCACAGCCATATAATATTCCAGACCTTTGGAAGAAGACATTTTATTGTCGATTAACATATCAGTAAATTATGCAAGTTTTGGCATTTCAGTCCACTCTTAAGCTGTTTGGTGACTGACATTGTTAATCTGCATATGTGATATATGTGTAGATGTGTATATGATGTGTCTATGCTACTGGACACCTTAATTTTTAATTTGTGCTTAAGTGGAGAAAATAAATCTCAATTTTTTTATGTTACCATTGTCATGGTAAGAAACTCCCCAGTCCATGTCATCTTCCTGGTCTTGCATCCACTCACATGCACCTTGATCAAAGTTGCAGTCTGTGATGAACTCTTTGACAAAAAATAAATAAAAAAATCAGAAACAGTTCATTTAGCTATTTCTTTTGAGAACAGGCATAAGGTATATTGTGCACATAAAAATCAAGTGTTACCATCCTGTGTTGGATCTATTTGTATTTCCTTAACTTCTGTGGGGGGACCAAACACAGACTTGAGGTCCTCAGCAGCTGGAAAAGAGCCAGAGTGAAGCTTTAATATGCTTGTTTCATAAAAGTCTTATGTTACCTTATTTTGTGTATTTACCTTTGTTTGTGCTCATTTGAATTTTATTTTGTAGACTCACAAATAAAATATACAAACACACAAAATATTCAAGGGTTGTAGACCACCACATAACTACATTATACAAGGTTATTTTATTAAGATATTCCAGCCAAATTTAGTTTTTTTTTTATTATGCCCACCTGTGTCTACTTCATACCTATGTTATCATGTTACTTACACATATTCCTTTCAAAACAGAGAAGTGATGGATACATTATAATGTCATGACAGTAATATTACCTGGAATTTTGAAGCAGGAGGAATTTGTGTCCTCAGAGAGATACTTTTCAAAAGGTTTTTTCCCTTCATATAAAAAAGCTATGTGCATCTGCATGTGCTCACCTGTCTACCTGTCATGCCTGCTTTAAAGATACAGGGGCAGAGGATATTGCAGCTTCAACTACTCAGATATTACCCAGCAAACTCCATAAGCCCCTCTAGACAACCAGATGTAGCCAAGCTTCGCTAATTGAATGTGGAGAAGAAGGCTGGCGTTTGAAGGGATTTCTTGGCTGCATGATGACAGAGTATCCGTCAGAGCCAGGCATGTTTGCTCAACAGCTGTTTCACGGGATGATAATAAGAGGCCCATAGTCTTTGCCCCCCTCTTTGCCCTGAGGACAGGCCACTGAGAGACTATAATGTTTTGGGGTTCACACACACACACACACACACACACACACTTGTGAATTCCTCCCTGGAGCTGTTGTATGTCTCAGAACTTGTCTTCTCTTGCTCATTCAGACCAGACCAAGGTTTCAACTTGTCTCCATAAAGATCAAGATTAGCAGCAAAGACCCCGAATTGTTGCTGTCAACTTACTTTTCATGCATACCGATGCAGAGTGTGCCCTAAACAACACCTGCAGGAAAACTACCTCGAGAGGTAACCTGTGTTAATATTGCTTGCTTTGTTAGGTTATATCTGACCTGCTGCCTCATATTTACTTAAGAGTAAATTTGTGCATTTCAGGTTGATTAGGAAGTTAAGACTGCAGCAAAAAGGTTGAGGTCATGCTGTTGTCAGTGATATTTTGGATTTGCCCAAGGCTCTGTGCTGCCACCCATGTTTACTCTAAGGACTCTTTTAATTTCCTTTATTGTTATATATTAGGTTTGGACCAGACAAATCATGTTTTTTTAGCACTTTGCTAATACATTAAGGTGATTGCGAATGCTTCTGTCTGCCTTGCAAATATCTACTCCCTTTCAAGTTCACGACAAGTTTTCTAAACTTTTGTCTGAGTCTGAGTTGACAAACCCCATATTGTTCAGTGCTAATCCTCAAGCTAATGCCACCTGGCAGCTTAGTGCAACATAAGCCCAGTATTACCTTAAACAACTATCAAAGTATATGAGCAAACAGCCAATCTCAGGCTTCAACTATTGGCCAGATACCTGATAATTGTTTAACTCTACTGACCAAAAGTGTCTAAAAGTTGTGCATCACTCAGTGAAACAACAAATCAAGCAAAAGCCACAAGTTCATGTAGGTAGTTTTTGTTGCTATATGCAATTTTGGTACCTCTCATTCTACAAGGGGGGCAAAAATAGGAATGTGTATGTGTTATAGGACATGTTCTTTCCACATTTGCCTATAAGCTTTCAGACTCATATTGCAGGTAGTGCTGGGATAGGACGAAGTGGTGGTGCCTGATTATTGAAATGGTGAAGTGATCCTGCACAACCTGCAGGCACACGGATTTCAAAACTTGGCCAAGAAACACGAGGCTGTCGAAGTGGTCAAGTTGTGTTGCCTGTAATTAGGGCAGACTTTACAGTCCATAAATCACTGCCAGCTCTGGTCATCTAGACCACTAGGAATGTAAAAGGTATAGTTTTCTGTCCAGATAGGGTTACCATGTGCCCTTAATGTACTGTGTATTAAACAGCAATTTTTCAGTTGCTTTGAATAGATCTTGTTTGACCATTATACCCCATCATTGTGTGCAAAATCATAAGCTAAAATAGTAGAACTGAACCTCCTTTGCTCGAGTTATAACGGGAAACTCACTGAAAACATCTCCTCTCGGATGTTCCTCATTGTCTACATGATTCTCGTCAGTGCCTCCATCTCCTCTCTCTGGCTCTTCTTCCTCAGTGTATTGCTCTTCGGGTAAGTTTGCGAGGTTTTCCCCAGGGCTGCCGATGTAGACTTCTCCATCATAGTCAAATGGTTGGAGGCGGGGTCCCTCGGTCACCTCAGGCTCAGGAATCACATTTCTCTGCTCAATATCGGGCTTCCGGGGCTTCACAGGGGAGTCTGGAATTGCTACAGAGACAGAAGGATTGCATCTGTCAAAGACATTTTCTGTGTGTGAGTGAGTGAGTGAGTGAGCGAGTGAGCGAGTGAGCGAGTGAGTATTCTCATTCAAGGTGGTTTTTCTTCCCTGAGTTCTGAGAGTTGCCCTAGACGAGAAAAACAAACTTTACCTGCACAACATCCAAATGCTTTTGTGGGGATGGTTTATGATAAATTACATGTTTGAGATTTCATCATTTCAGACACCTCATAAAATAGCAGACAAATGAGGCTTTTTCATCCATGCATTTTTGACGTGGCCATACTGACACACTAGGAAGCATGTGCCCTGAACAGCTGTTACATCTGTAAGCCATAACATGGTCACATGCGGGCCGCAAGGGGAAAAACAGCTGTGTGGAAGGGTACTGACAGTCAGCCTTGAGTAAAGAGTGCACAGCACAAAGCACTAGACTAAAACACAGTGAGGATGAGGAAGTAAAAAGAATTGAGCGAGGAAGATGCATGTGCAGGTCAAAAGCTGGCAGCCTTGCTTTGAATTCCATACAGTCTCACCGTTGGGAAATAGATCTGCATTGCCCTTGTCTCCATCCCTCGAACTCTGATAAAAGGGTTTGACTATAAAACACAGAGGCATCTTCATTGGTTATAAATCCACCGCAGCCACAATGCACCTGATGAAAAAAGAATCAGCTTCCTCCAGGGTGTGTCATGCCACCTATGCTCCTAAGGATATCCTGTCATGCTCAGGGATTTCACCATGGTTTCCCTCCCTGCCAAACATTTCTCTCTGTCCTTCAGATCACTAGGCCTCGTACAAAGGCAGATATTTACACAGGTGTGATTTCAATCACAGCCTCTCCCTGGCTAACATCTGTAGAGTTCAGTAAAGGTCTGAAAACAGGAAACAGCTTTTGGCAGGACTCATATTTGTTGACTTTTTTCATGTCCTTTTTTTGAAGAGTGCAGATGAATTACGGTGCTAAGGAGCAACTGAACGTGTGTAACAAAGATAGTAATTTTACCATACATAAACACAGGCTACAAATCTTTAGAATAATGGTCCTACCTGTGCATTCAAAGCCACTGCCTCGGAATCCCTTCTTGCATTTACATTTGTAGGATCCTTGTGTGTTGAGGCATTCAGCATGGTGACTGCACTTGTGGGTTCCAGAGACACACTCATCAATATCTGAAATTAGCATAGCATTCACTCATTAGCCTTTTCATAATAATTTCGTATTTATTTTTAGTGGTTCTCCTCATAATATCTCCTTACCTACGCAGTCATATTTTCCATCTACATATTTCAAGTCGAATCCATTCTGGCACTTGCAGTAGTAGCTACCAAAAGTGTTGACACATCGTCGATTGTAAGGACAAAGATTTTGCCCTGTCACACACTCATCAATATCTAAAGGGAACAGATTAATGCCAAAGTTACCACATCATCTTAAATGCATTTATAAAAACTCTCAACTTTTTTTCATTGAGATTTTTAACTTTGAAAGGCAATGATAGTAGTAGGTGTAGTTAATATTCTCATTTATGTCCATTTTCAATTTTTACAGCCGTAAATGGAACAATGTGGTTTTAACCTTTTAATTTTGCTGTATTAGTACTAATCCAGTAGAGGAAACACTACATTATTTTCTTCCATGGCTCCAAAAACGAGGCGTTTGGGTTAAAGGCCTGGAGCCAGACCATTTGCGAGCCCATATAATAGCTGCTTTGGTTCTGACTGACAGCTGATCTTCTTTATTGTGGTGTGAACGTCAGTGGTCAGCATCATAACCTGTGCAATTAGTCCGGATAGACTAGATTGATTATACAGCAAGTGATCATCTTCCTTCACTCACCCACACAGGACCTCTCGTCTGGCCCAAGCTGGAGGCCAGTGGAGGGACAGAGACAGCGGGTTTCCCCCTGAACCTCCTCACAGCCATACTGACAGTTGGCCAGGCCACAGGTCCTTGAGTCTGCAGAGCCATGATGCAAATGGAGAGTCAGGGGGACAGAATCATAATCATGCGTCATGATTTACAGCCTATATAGTTTTATATAGGACACTTCTTCTAAATTTGCAACGTTTGCAATGTCGGAAACAAAACAATGCAAGTTACACCTTATATAGTGCACTATATGATGAACAAGTGAACATTTCCGACACAGCTTTAGACAAGGAGACTAAGGTCTTAAAGTGTTCACTCACTAGCACAGGAGCCGTCTGGCATCAGTGTGTAGCCGTTAAGGCAGTAGCACATGTAGCTGCCATGGGTGTTCATACAGCGGTGCTCACAGGGCCGTGGCTTCAAGCCGCACTCATTCAGATCTGAACAGAGCAGAACGCACAGGCACAGAACCAGAGGGAGAGATATCCATGAATTAAACAGACATCACTGAGCCAAGAGTTCATAAACAGCCCTTAACATTAAACCCACTGACCTTGACTACAGCTCTTTCCTGTGTATCCTGGAAGGCATTTGCATTTATTGGGACCGACACATTCTCCATGCTCACAACCATGTTCACACTGAGCTGGTGAAGTATTTAGCAACGGAGATACAAAAGAAGCAGATTTGGTGGTTTAGAATGATTTTCTTTTCCTGAAAACAATTTGATTCATATTTTCTTCTACTACTTATACTGGATACCCATCCATACCCATGATTGTAATAAATCTTGAATCTAGAAAATATGACTTAAAAATATGTAAAAAATAAATGCTTACCTTCACATTGACCTTTATTGTTTTTTTTCCAGCCATAGCAGCATTCTAGTTTTCTTCCATAGCGACACACACCGGGATGGGCGGCTGAGACTTGTCTGCTCTGCCTGTTTAGAGAGGAGAAGTTATATCACTTGATAGAGATGCAAATCTGAGAAGTTATTCAAGTTCTTTTTCAAACGGTAGTCAAAGGTATGGTCAGCATTTATGTTCATGGGTGACATTAACGCAAGGCATACAGCCACCTCTATGAATATAACAGGATGCCCCTTTTAGTCTTTAGGGATAGTTACTATAACTGATTGCACTGGGGACAACAAACAGTTTAAAATAAACAAGCCCCATCCCCTCTGAGCTAGCGACCCTTAAACAGAATTCATGCAGACAGGATATATGTCGAGGCAGAAAGAAGTTCTCTCTCTCTCTCTCTCTCTCTCTCTCTTCCTCCAGACAGTAATGCTAACCAGACACCTCCAGCAGGAGCTTGTGCTTCCACTTTTACCACATTTCCACTATAATTAAACCCCTGACTTGATGACCAAGTCACAGGAACAGATGGCACGTGACTCCTTTTAAAAATGCCCCTACTAAAAGTGCAGCAAGCCTTCTTGTCGCCTAGGATATCTTTGTGTGGGTCTACGATGACTTTTAACATGCTCTTCATTTAGGAACTGTTACTCTTGGCAGTGCACATGTCACACAATACCTTCCCTCCATGTCAGCATTACTTAGAAATGGGTTATGTGCAGTCTTAACCTATATCCACTCTATAAGTGTATGCAATTCCCATTTCAATGCCCCAGATGTTTGACATTCTGATGGCTTCCTAAAAGCAGCTTGGGCTCCAGAGTGACTGGAGGAATCTGAGACCTGATGGATATCAACCAGAATAGCAAGAGAGGGGGCTGCATTTGCAACAGGTGTCCTACCGTGTTTTTGGAGGAACCATTCCAGTTATAGTGGACAGAATGCCATGCCATGCATAGTCAACAGTGTAGGCGCAGACAGCGTGTGTGTCTGTACATGCCACCAAAAGCAATTATTTTCTTAAAACACATTAACCGCATTTTTTTCTACAACAAAAACTGTCCGAATCTCCAAAACTGACTAAGTCAGTTTTAAGTAGTCACGGCATTTAAGTTATACTATCTGGAGAGTGAGATTTTTACTGTTGTTATTTTATGTTCGTTTTGGCTGGTTTAAGACTATTGCACTTGGCTGACATTTATTCTTCAGCATTGAAGGAATAGAAGAATTGTATTGTAATTTGCATGGCACCTACAGCCCTCAGTAGTTCAGACCCCACATGTTAACTGTAACTACTACACAGCTAAATAATGGCATGCAATGGAGTGCCTTGGAGTTCCAGGGTATGGCAACAGTTTTGTACAGCTTTTCCACTCACCTGGAGACGTTGGCACTCCCTGATGAGAAATACAGCAGCAGCAGCAGCACACTGATCCAGGTGAAGGACTGCATGGCTGTGAGTAAATGCAGTCTTTTCTTTCACTGCTTTCCTTTACTTAAGCACTCTCACACTCGTCTTTCCCAGTGGCTTTTACGCTGTTCCTTTTGTTCTTCTTCTCCCTGAGGCTCTACACTCCATTCACCTAGGCAAGGCAGCCAGGCAGTAGTCTCAAGGAAGCAGCAATCTCTGGAGCCCACACTCTGCTTTACACGTCATGTGCTGCCTTCTCTTCTTTTCTCTCTGTCTCTGTCTGTCTGTCTGTCTCTCTCTCTCACTTACTCACTCACTCACTCATCTACACATATGCACACATAAACACTCTCTCCCTTGCTTGTGAACTCAGCCCCATATGCTGTCTCTCTCTCCTAGCAGAAATTCCAGAGGTAGGCTGTCATTACAATGAGTGACACGGGGGTAGAAGCACAGGGGTTGGGGGTGTGTCTAGGGCTGGGGGTGGGGGATGTTGGGTTGTAATGGGTACTCTGAAACTTTATACTAGACTAGGTGATTGATGAAATAAAAAAAAAACAAAATAAAGCCCACCGTTGATAACCTAGGCTGCTCCCTAAATGAGCATGTCAAGCAGAGGAAAAGACATGTTGCAAATAGCAAAGGTCTGTTGCTTTCAGTTAGTGATCCTTGCCATGCACATTGTATCAATGTGCTCTAAGTGTTTTCAGTATCTGGGAGTCAGCCTATATATTTAGCCTGGAAACATGCCTTTGGAGCATGGTTTTAGCTAATTGTGCAGTTTAGCTTTCCCAGAGATTTGACATTTCCAGCTGTGTTGGTCTTTGATGTATTGATGGTCAACGCCAACATTTTGCTTGAAAATACGCTTGCTCTGAGGTTAGAAGGCGATAATGTCTGCTCTGAAAGAGTTTTATGAGTTGGTTAGGTTTTAATGTCCTGGCTAACATCTGGTCAAACAGAGTGATCCTGACACCTTTCAGCCCTCTGGGAACATGACATTGTTTTGGGTTAACCTCTCTGGCCATGTTGTGAACACACCCCTTGCTCTTTCTCTCTTTTGTTCCTTTTTGACCCTACCCTTTGTTTTCCTCCCCCCCATCCCGTGTGGCTGATTAACAAAAATGTTTGAAGATTGTTGGTTGTGCATGAGACTTAATGTCTCCAAGAGAATCTCTGTTACATGAAGCAAACTTTTGCTCCGAGTTGTAATACAAGGACAGAGGGAGGAACAAAAGAAAATTGGTCCAACATGATGGAAAGCAGTTATACATGGCAACTGATTCCACTCTCAGGAGCGGATATGCCCCTCTTGAGCTCGGAGGAGCTGGCGATGTGGTGGGAGAGTGGTCCTGGGTGAATTATAGGGAGCAGGAATGTAGACAGGGAGAGTTCCATACTGCTCTTACAGTACTGTTAGCAACATTAAAGCACAGCAGAGAGGAGAGGGTAAAGCCCTGTGGCTGAACAAAAGCCTCTAACGTGTCCGCTAGATCAATCAAAGCTGCTGCTCGGAACCAACAACATATCACGTATCCTCCCCCTTACATTTTATGCCAGAAAAATGTTTCTTGGAGTTTCTCTCATTCTGTCGTTCTCTCTCTCTCTCTCTCTCTCTTGTGGGTTTACATTTATGTGTGTGCGTGTGCGCTTTGTATGTGTGTACACATGTGCGTGCGTGCGTGTACATGTGGCCTTGTGTGGGTAGATGTGGACTTATGTATGACTGGTCTTAACAGCATAACAAAGACTCAGCAGGTAGAGTCTGAGACATATTCTAGTCCAGACCACATCATTAGTAAAACAACATTAGTCAAGTCTATAAAATAAATACCAACAGATATTTCAGTTGGTCTGATTTGACAGTGGATTTTCACAAAGGTACACAAAATCAAATGTTGAGAAAATCTAGTACATACAGCATGAGGTACGTCTGTCATTCAAAATGTTATTTAATGAGATGCATGGGGTGGTCATATTTCACTGTTTTTTTGTGGGGTTTGTCATTTTTGTATATGCCCAGGCAGTACCCACTCTTTTGATATGCCAAGGAAATACCCTTATTATATTTTTTGATTAACTTCAAATAATTTTGCCACAGACCTCAAACTGCTGTGATGTGGCATGCACTAGAATGCTCATCTTGTGGTGTTTCAGAGGGGTTGAGTGAATAACAGTCCTCTTCTGTAAGTTTGTTGCTGTGACAGATCCCCCTGTGTGTTATCATCACTCTTACATTCCCTGGTGAAGAAGAAAGTGCAGTGCTTTCTGCTTAGAGCAGAGTCATGCTGCTGGGCCCAGGTGTTGAGTTTGGGGTTGCTCTTTGAAAGCCCCTAATCTCTCAGCAGACATCTTCAGTCTGGAATGTTTGGCTGTAGATGTTAGCTAAAATATGACTTAATGATTATCTACCACATAAAAAAACCTTTAGGTGGGATGGAGTTTGACATGTCAAACAACAGTGCTTCAACTATTTTTGCTGATGTTGCTGTGGAAGCCTTTGCTTTTCTTGAGGTGTTAACTGATGTTTTATTATTGTTTTTCTCCTCCACGTCTTGAGGCCTTTTGAACTAGGTGTGTGAATGTTGTTTTGCATTGGTATCTCCACCTGTTGTTTTCTTCAGTATTACATTACATAAACATCCCAGCAATAGATGTTGAAAAACAGCAATAACCTCGACATGAAGACATTACATATCCAATATAAAAACAACTTAACCATAGTGCAATAAAAATGGGTTAACTAAACTTAAAATAAATCATTATACCAGTAGCCACAGTGTGTATGTGATGTTGCATTGAATGTGCCTTCCATGTTAATATACTATTGTGTTATTACTTAATATTGTGTTTCACATGTGTCCTGTCATTGGAAGCTTTTCTACATGTGGTGATGTAGACGCAAATGTGGGAGACATTTTTTTAACAGTGTATCTACATGTAACATTATGTACTTACACTGTGCATACCTAACACTAACCCTAGTCTTAACCCTTACCCTAACCCTAAGTTACAGTGTAAATAAATAAGTCAATGTTGTTCCACACTTTGATACACTGTACTTTATGATGAAGATACACTGTAAAGGAGCTGTAAAATAAAGTGCAACCACAAATGTGTTCTCCCATCTTGTCCCAAAGATAGTGTGAATAGTAATAGTAAATAATAACTATTATTACAACTACTATCTCCTCTACTCTCCTCCTGCCTAGGAATGGGAAAGTACTGAAACTGGACATCAGATACTGTGAAACTCTCACATGAAATGTGGGTTGGAATGATTACAACATCCACAATGTTTGAAATGTCTAAGCGAACACTAATGCTTCTTAAATGTTGGGCTTGTAAAAGAATTAAATATGTCCAGTTATAAGCACACAGACATGCGGATGCCAGAGTGAACTGGTAGAGTTAGCCATGTTAGCATTCAATTCCAATACAGACTGCAATTTTCACATGTTGCTTCTAGACAGTGAACTCTGACACTGGTCCTCAAGTCACATCTGGCCCTGTCAGACTAGACCTGGTCAGGCAGTAAATCATTGGCTGTTAAACATCTGCACCACGGCAGTGGCTCTGAGACCCTAGCAGGGTACCCTGTCTGTTTCCAGGACAACTTTGGTCATTTTCAACTTGGACCTCTATTGGTCAAGTTACCTGAAACTTTCCAGTACTGCAGACACAAGAAATGTTGGTGCAACCCAGGTCTCCTTGGACAGAGAGTTGGCACCTGACAGTGAAACCCTATGGGGCCAGATTTTTAAACTGTGTTTTCAGCATCTTAAAATGCTCCAAATCTCTCCCCAAACGTTATGCAACATCAGGAGACACCCTAGCTACACAAAGCTAGCTTTTACAGTAGTACAGAGTGAATAGGCTCACAGCTTTAACATTGTAGGACCCCAGGAAGAATAGCAGGGGTATCTGCCCCAGCTACTGGGCATCCAATAAATAAACAACATTCCAATGTTGTTACATAGTCAGTAATGTATTAACAGAAAAAACAAAAATTCTGGAATACGATTTCTGTCTGCAAAATTCAAGTTTTCATCTCTACCGGTGAGGAAGTAATAGCAAACATATTGACTTTTATGTGGCTGTGGTTTTAACCACAGTCTATGGTTTTAACCAGCTGTTTGATCATTTTGAGTCATACACACTACAGTGAGGTGTTATAGGGTGTCTCCTGATGTAACATAACTTTTGGGGTGAGATTTGGAGCATTTTAAGATGCTAAAAAACTGACTGTCAGTGCCAACTCTCCAAAATTTCTCGCATCTTCGGTACTTGCAAGTCTCAGGTAGCTTGAGCAATAGAGGTCCATGTTAAAATGACTGAAGTTGTCCTTTAACTCTGCTCAAAGTGATACACCACAGAACATGGTAGGTTTGCTAGGTCATAACCTTTAGCCCATGATGTAGGCTAGGTGAAACCCTATTAGAGCTGTCATAAAACTATTAATATTGTGATTCATGGTGTACTCCTGTGGGATATCAATACAGTTTCTGCTGTATCAAAACAAAACTTTGATTGATCATTGTTTTATACAATGACCTGTTTTTAAAATGTAAGATCTTTAGGGGGTCTAAATTGCAAGTGGTGCAATCCTTTAGGCTTTAGCCAAAGACTTTATGTAATTCTGTTTTGGACATAGTCCTTATTCAGCATCACCATATCACAAGATGTGTTTGTAATTTGTCATGTTTTATTTATTTATTAGGGTCATGTACAATTTTAGACATAAATGTTGCCATCTGATGCATTGTATCAGCGTTAGCCTCAGGCTAATGTACATCTGCAGTAACCAGGCAGGGCATGTCAGGGTGTCATAGCATGGCCTCTATATCTGTTTTACATATTATGAGGTTGTAGGAGACTGCATTTGCTTGTTGTACTGTCACAAGGCAAACCCATGCTGGTTTGGTGTTCTGCAGTAGCTACACAGGCATCCCTATTCAGCAGCTTGTTGAACCTCCATGATTCTTGTTGGTTCTGCACCCTGAACTGTTCATATAATATTAGGGAGCTCACAGACATATTAGCCTTATGCACTGTGCCTGCTTTACTAATTAAAGGTCATCTTATTTGACTAGCTGTGCTCAATTTGAGAAACACTTGAAAAGGGAAAAGGTTGTTAAGCATGAGGAAGAGTCTAATAACTACTTACCACAGAGCTCTGAACTGGGAAATTAGTTAAACTCTTTTCACCTCTTGTCCTGTCATTATCTTAGTCCACGAGGCAACACAAAGAAACAAATGAGGCTAGACTCCTTCTCTGACAAGTATGTGGTAAAAATATGTGACAACATTTTCTCAATGAGTTTCTGTTCTCTGGCTCTTGCAATTAAACTGCAATTAGATGATTAAGACTGATTGAGTCATTAAGATTAGCCTTAGCGAAGGTCAGGAAGGAAGGAAGTTTCTGTGGAAACATTGGTGAGATGTGATAAGACTGCTCTCAGGAAATGCTGGGCTATTTCTGCCTCTGTATGTGGGATAGATACATCTTTTCACCACATGAGGGAGCCTTATTGCCTTGAAGTCCTGGGTTTTGTTTCACCAACACCAGATTAGTAGTGTCTCAATGGATGTCGCCATGTGTGTTTCATATAACTGTGGCTGTCAAATGATTTTGGAGTCTACCAACACTCAACTCTAGATATACTGAAAGGGTAATACTATTTATATTTAGTGGTGGCACAACAAATTGCTGCACGAGTACACCAGATACCCTATAAGAGAAGCATTACTTGATAGATAAATAATAAAGAATTGATCATTGTTGTATAATATTGTTGAGTATTAAGTGTGTTGTAATATTTATATCTTGTGTGCATTTGTGCCAGTAGAGTCTATGGTACCTCTCGCTTCTGTTCACTTCCTGGCAGACAGGCTGAAATGTCGGCAGCAGTGGAATTTTACCAGAACAGGAGAATCGCTGTCACAAGAGGTCTCTCTCTGCTCAACAATCCGCCAGAAAAGAGGAAGTTGCATTTTCTTACATCCTAGAGGAGAGCACAGTTCAGCCCATGAGAAAGGGAGGGGACATTTGTTCTTCCATTTTGTGGTTTGTTCAAAAAAGAGAAAATGTGCACCTTTATCTAGAGAGTGATGAAACAAAGAATCTTTAGCGTTTCTTTGGTCAAAAAGATCCACTGTTTTACTTTTACTTTATGGCTTCCACCAATAATTTTACCAAAAAATAATAGTTTCCCTTTATTCCATATCACACCCTAGCAGTTTCCTTGCCAAATGTTTCCTATGATGTGTAATGCACTAAGGTGCTGATTTGGCATTAAGCAAGCTCTCATTTTCCTGGGATGCCCTGCTGGGCAGCAACCACCCAACAGCCAACACTAATGAGAGCCTGCTTTTCATTTCAGTGCAGCTTAACTCAGCATGGCAAATGTCTGTGGCTGATCTGTGTGGGCTAGCCAGACACAAGCTAGAAGTCATATGATCCATTTCTAATATATGGATGTCATACCCATTCAAGCAGGTATCTGCCTGCAGCTTTGACTATAAAAGGAGCGTCGTGAAAGTTAAGAAGTCAAGCTCAGTGTCATAACCACATCCTGTTTCGAGTGGGAGGTGAGCCGTGTTCAAAGATCAACAGCTCTGACTAGCATGATTGCCCTACAGCATCAAAGTACAGTTTTGCAAATGTAAGAGACATTATGTTCGCTACAGAACTTGAGTTTTTTTTTACTAATTAATACCACATACTAAAAAGTGGGTCTGGATGATTTGGCACAGGTTTAGACATTGATGATATCATGTATTGTTATATGTTACACTAACAGACAATGTGTTTCTCTTACAAACTTCTGTCTCCCATTTCTCTCTTTCTTTCTCTCTAAGTCCCTCTCTCTCTCTCTCTCTCTCTCTCACACACACACACACACACACACACACACACACACACACACACACACACACACACACACGGCATGGACCCACCACCATTTTATATCATGTATAGTACAAACCATGGAGTGAGATGAGAGCTGGCATTGTAAGCTACTCTGCTGCTTTGATGCATCACTGTACAACCGTTATCCCTCTTCTGAGCTCTCTCAAACAAGGAGCCATTTGACACATCAGTGCCATGCAACGCCTGCACTGCAGGAAGTGGCTGGTTCAGATAAGGGTACAACCCTGACACACGCCTGGGCCTTCAGGCCTGTTTTTACTGAGTTCATACTATTGTGGCCTTAGCTCAGGCCAGAATTGTTCATAGGGAGGACTTACAAAATAGGCCATTTAACTTTTCCAGTAGCAGCTTTGATACCACAGACAGCAAGGGGCTATACTCATGTGAGGGTTTCACAAGAGTGCCACAATCTGAACAGTTAATTTGATTAATTCAGTCAACCATGTAGTTTGAAATTATGTTTTGACATAGCCATACATTCTTTTGTCTTCTAAAGACTATTCCAACTTGCAGTGACTGACCATAAATGGTTTCTTGCTCTTAAACCCATTTAAAAACACCAGTCTCACACATTGTGAGGTGGAGGGAAAAACACACAGCAGACTTCTGCTTCTAAAAATACTGTGCTGACATGTGTGTGGCCGCTCACAGAAACACAGCTATTTAAACAGTTTTAGCACTGCCAGTAAGTGTAAACTGCATGTGACATCATTAGTTAATCAGTGAACCTAGAGCTAGGCCAAAAACACTTAAGAAGCATGAATGAGCTAGATCAGTCAAACATTCATTTATCACTCCCAAGCCCTGCTAGCTCTGTGGTCTAGTTCATTTGCAGCTTTCCCAAACAGACTGGTAATTCAAAGCCATAAATGAAACTGCGTGAAACTCCTTGAGGGAGCAGGTCTATGATTATTATTATTATGGTCTGGGCAGAGATGCAGCACTTTTATCATAATCCCATGAGTATGCTGCTGTCCCTCCTCCATGCAGCAGTTGATGTGTTGTCCCGTTGATGTGCTGGGAAGCAGCTTGCAAGGAGAGAGGGATAGATCGCTCATGAACTGGGCACCTGCCAAGCCCCGCTCATGCATTATGGATCAGACAGCGTTGTCTTATCTGAGTGGGGCGCCTGTATGAAGATGTTGCCACTCTCTCCCCGGAGGCCCACGCTATGGCGGGGTATTACTTATTCATCTGCTTGGCTGGACAGATGAGCTTATGGTGGCCCATTAGGCCTGCCTGCCACAGACAGACAGAACAGCTGACACAAGAAATGCTCCCATGACTGAGGGAGTCGTGTCCAAACAGACACAGCTTTTACCCCAACATATGGTAGCAAATGCCCTGGCTTCAAAAGCGCAGGCCAACACAGGCCAACGATGAAAATGCAAGTCATTGTGTGAAGCATATGTAATGTGTGTCCTAATGGCAGCCCCTTCGAGGGGGCAGGGGAGCGTGAGTAGGGAGTCTGTAGATCAATAGAATGGTAGTGCACAGAGTGATTCAGCTTCCTCTCGACAGCATCCTGCTTGCAACGCAGCATTTCACTTCCTCAATGGGTAGCCAATCCAGGAGAGGCAGCTCAGACATATGCAGTTAGCAAAAGAGCAGAGTGGTTTGGGTGTAGTCAGCTGTGTCTGCTACTTCCACATGTTTGCTAGCCCCTCTGACCTGCTGTAGGGACATGTCATGAGAAATGCCATTGTTGTGAAATGTAGCTGAGCAATTATCCTTGACCACGCCAGTGCATCTCTGCAGTGAGGCTTATAATTAATCTCACTAGAGAGTCCCAGTGTTCTGTTCCCATGATCCCAGTGAGATCTCCCTTAGTTGCACAGGAGCACACAACCAACAACATGGCACTTCCACCACCGGGAGCTTTGAGACTAAGCTGTACTTCATTATCTTGTCTAAGTCTTTTCTCTATGCACTTTACAATTTTATGCATGCCTAATGGTAGCAACTGTGGTGATCATAAGTGTTGTAGTGCGATGTAGAAAGGAGGAGTGTTGGAGGAATGCCATCTAACAGTGGGAGTGGGGCCTCCTTTAAAGTCAGAAAAATCATTCCACTAACCGCTACAAAGACCACTGGTTCACCCCATCCCTTGACCGTGAAGTCAAAAGCCTGTCTCAGTCTGTCATTCACAATTGGGTGTGTCTTCAAGTAATGAGAAGATATGATCCCCTAGGACAACCAAACAACAAAATATTATTACGGCACCAAAAGTTACTAAACACAAACCCACACCAACTCAAAACAATGGGATAAGAATGTTCTGACTGATTTGTTGTAATAAATACCTTAATCTCCCCTAAGCTCTCTGTTGTTGCCTGTGCCTCTGCCAGGATGCAGTTTTAGATTAGATTAGGTTAGATTCAACTATATCATCACTACACATGTATAAATACAGGGTAACAGAATGTGGTATGTACATATTGCCGCTTTTTGCTAAGGCATAGGTCAAACCTAAGATGTAAGGGTCTTACATCTTATCTTAACTCCAAATATCTGCATTAAATACTATTTTGGGCTATTCAGGAGTTACCAATGCCTTATACTTCAGAGAAATGGATGGCTGTGTTTTATAAGTTAGTAATGCAAGACGGTTGAAATACAACACGACATCCCAAGGCTGACATGAATTTATGCCATACTAGGCCTTTCATGTCCATGGGCTTTAAGAGCTGCAGTAATGGCTGCCTGTCTGACCTTCTGGCTGGGTCTGACCCTAAAGGTTAAAGTCTTCTTGCCCTCCTCCACATGAGACTGCACAAGCTGTGTGCAAATGGCCCCTCACCCACCAAGTCAAATAGCCACTTTAAATTTGACAATATATGAAAGTCAGACCTTGACAACACCCACTACTTAAAAAAAATGTACTGGCTGGCTGCTACTGCTAACCAAGGCAACACTTCCTGTAATTAGCACTGTGTGGTAAGTACAGTGTACTAAGTTCTGTGTTCTCTCCACACATTAGTAACAAATCCCATCAGACTGAAAACACATGGTTCCTCTCTGATAGCTGCTTAGCTTCTCATATCCTCTTTAAACTTCTTTAAAAATGCATGAAACAAAGACATGTCTTACTGGTATTAACAATGTATTGTTGATGTTTGATCAATACATCTCAAATGAGCATTTTATTTTATTTATGATGCATTTTTTCTGTGGTCTTATAGCACACTGCTGATAATATTGAAAGACCATTTCCCCATTTGACAGCGGGGAAATATGAAGACTGTTATTTGCACTGCTCTTACGGCACTACTCCTAAAAAGCAGTTCTCAGAATTATTATGTGCAGCTGCTTAAGCTGCTGTTGGGTTTCAGCCTTATTGAATTAATGCAATCGATGATGCGTAGTCAAAGCGCTATGGGAACAGCTTGTTCATCACAGAAGGGGACAGCTTCCCCTTGGCTGGTCAGCTTTGTGAATACAGGAAGTGGCCACCTGCAACAGGAACAGAAAAATATACACACAAAGATCGGAAGACGGAAGCTACAGCACCAGCTACAAAAAAAGATCCTTCAAAACATGTCTCAGTGACCTCCACGGGTTAAACATACACTGTCTCTCTGTCTCTCCTTACTTACACACATGCACAAACGCTTGTGCTTGCATGCACGCACACACATATACACATAAACACAAATTGTATACACTGAATGTTACAGACATACTCACCTGATGCACACACACAAAAAACATCAAAGTAAATGCACATGCTGAAACTGACAATTTTTGCTATTTCTGGTATCTGAGTGGTGAGATAGGTAGGTACGCAAATTCAGAAAGTTTTCATCAAGCAGGCTGGATCTGCTGGAGGCTTCAGTGTGTCTTGGTCTGTAAAGCCACACTGGAGACTCTGGGTTCTTGGCCTGAGAGGATAAACATCTCATTACTGCCCGGCTTTATTTCTCATGAATGCTGAATTAGTGTTTGTTTTACTATATAAGCCCAATACAGCTCACAGCAGGCAGCACAAACAAAAGAATGTTTGTTGACCTGACCTACGGTGGCACCTGTTCACTGCTTCGGGAGACTGCTGTCCTGACTGCAGTTTAACCCCCACTTGCTTCGCAGCGGTGATGTGTGCAGGTTAAGGCCCAAAAATGCTACAGTGGTGCACAGTGACGTGGATCAGAATCAGGTGATTAGTCAGAGCCTGTGTGTGCACGCACCCTGTGCTTGGAGCGCTGTGCCGTCAGCCTGCACCCTGCTGCTGCTGCTTTGGTGACCACTTCCTCTCCACATGACATTCACATTGCAAACCAGTAAAAGCCGACGTTGTTGCCCCATCACACCTCAAGCCTACTACATGGTTAGTTTGAAATCTTGTAAATGGGCACATAAATCAATGTCTGTAAAACAGCACCTCAGAATAGATGAGAATGGAAAGCACACAGCTTTAAATGAAGTCGCAAGTTATTGGTATGCATGGCAGCAGAAGTGAGAGAGTGAGAGAGATATGTGTAAGATAGGTGGGAGAGGATATGATGCCACAGTCAAGTGATCTGAACACACTGCATGTCAAAGGCATACATTTCCTGTTCTCTTTTTCAGACAGTGGTCTCTGCAAGCCTTAGTATCAGCTTTTATATCTGAATTACAGAAATGGAACAAAGCAAACTAAAAACGTTTACATATGTGTAGACTACTTAATATTTTCACATTAGTTCTGTGATCACTCATGAACACAGTTAATAATAGGGCTTCATATCTACCACTATAGTTGTTTTTCGGTAAATGTGGACAGGAAATGTATCTGTGAGGTAATGTGCTTCATCAAGGTGAAATACTGGCTGCACATATACCAAACTCTAAAATGCATATGAAGGCCCCATGTAATTGCCAACAGCTCCTCCCTGCACTTTTACCCACCCACAGTTTAGCACAAGATCTGAGACATATTGAGGTAAAAAAAAAAAACTTGTTGACAGTATTAAAAATAGAAAAAAGTTTATCATTAGACAGCAGATTTCCCGCCTATGTGCATTGTCTGCATTTTAGTTTGCCAAAACACAAAGATTACTCTTTGGTCAAAATTGCTGTGTAATTCAGTGACAAACCATATGCTAGGCACATGCTCTTATTTAACAGGAAGACAGCTTTTGCATTTCCTTAAAATGTTCTCTACCTCATTCCAATGTGGCCCTCTTAGCATGACTAAGGTCACTGATATCAAGAAGCATGCAAACTTTTTGGCAAGAGGAACCAAAAAGAGTGGCTACATTGTGCCTCTGCTGCTACATTGCTGGCATATCAGCATTCAGGCTGTGTCCCTGAGGAGGTCATGTTATCTGATGCAGTCATTTAGGAGTCATGGGGCAGTAGTTTTCACATTTCAGCCATATGAGCTCATTTCTGACCAAAGTGGCTAAACAATGTCCCCCTCAGCACACACTGATGGACGAGCGTAGGGTGGGTCATATTTGCCCTCCTCCGGACAACACTTCAACTAAAGGCAGGTCAACTGATATGTACGCAAACATAAGGGATACTTCATTGTTTTTGTTACAGCACACAACAGAAATAGGACTATAAAGTGTGCGTACATGAGACGAAACCACAGTTTCCTGTGTGAGCCAGCCAGAGCAGAGCTACCTCAGTGTGCTCTGGTAGGCACTGTGAGGGTTGTGTAATCTTAAACTGTGCTTTTTGGGGGGAGGGGGGTTCCTGCTTGTGATGTTACACTGAGATTCCCAACCATCTGTCTGTACCTGTTATCCTAATGTAACCTCTGAGCATCCATTTTTTCTTTCTTTCTTTCTTTCTTTCTTTCTTTCTTTCTTTCTTTCTTTCTTTCTTTCTTTCTTTCTTTCTTTCTTTCTTTCTTTCTTTCTGCTCCTTTGCCTGTCCACTCCTGGGGAGCTCCTCACCTTGGGGAGTCTGTCTTCCAGATAAAAGGTCACTTGCATATGTCACATCATATCTCCTGTGGCTCTCCCACCACACACCCAGGAAATGTCTAGCCTGCTAAGCTGCTTAGCACACACCTAGCATTCACTTATTTCAGGGGAAGAATCAATAAAAAACACCTTCATAAATCCAGATGAAAAGTGTTCTAGTATTGACTACACAGACACAGTGCACATCTGATTAAGAAGAACCTCACCTGGCTCAGTTTGTCTGACGGCCTTATGTACCTTTAGAGCACTTCCTGAGGAAACTTGTACATGCACATGCAGACTGGGTGGCATTCTCCTATTTGCTCAGTCTGATCTCTACAGTAGTAATGTACTTGTGCACATTCATACTGCAGCAGGGGAACTCAGACGTTGTTCAGACATGAGACACCATAAACTGGGAGGTACAGGAAACTGCAGAAATAAGGAAATATAGCTATTGTTTAAGTCTGTTTTCAGGGAGAGTACCAAAAAACTACTAAAACTACTAAAATGTCAGTCTTGTCTTGGCTTCCTCTGTAAAAATACAGAGGATTTGTGTCTCTTTAGCTCGACATTTTGAAACAGCCAGTCTGTGTGATTGTTATGCTGATGTGAGGAATGGCAAATTCCTTACAAAATGCTTGTTTTTTTCCACTGCCAAATATGGTATCGAACTCCCTCAGCAGTGAGATAGCTATGTGGTCACATCACTGTGTGTGTTCTACAAAAGGGCATCCTGTAGGAAATTGGTGATTTCACACTGAACTCATACAAAAACATTTTCAGAGGACAGATTTTATTTACATGACATTAAATAGTTAGAATTAAACTTCAAAGTTCAGTTATAAGATCATTTAGTAATATCTCTATACTGTCTTAAAATTAGGCCTAGTGACACTCAGGAAACTATTCATTTGAGCAAATAGCCTAATCCTTTGGCCTCACCACTAAAACAAATGGAGTACATTTGGAATGCTCTGACCCCTGTTGTGACCATTCCTCTGGGAACAAGAGAGTGGGCGGGCCTTCCTGTGGGAGAAAACAGTGCACTCTGGATTAGCGAAACGCCTCCGATTTCACCAGAACATTTACAGTCTTGCTAACAGCTTTGCAGAGACCTGTTGTGGTCATTCTTCAGTATATAACAGTAGGCTGTTACATGGGCCTGTCTCTGACTAATAGATTATGTTTAGAAATGCCTTTATTATATTTATTTATTCTCTCTTTTGTATGTGTTTATAGTTATTTCTACTTATTTAGTAAATTTATTTACACTCCCGGTCCCTCTATGTCTCTACAAGAAACATGTCAGAGGCTTGTACACACATAGTGATTTTGTTATGCATATTAACTGTCACCGGGTGCTGCCTCATTGGCCAGCCGGTACATTTAGCTTTTGTTCATATCTGAGGCACAATAGAAGGGGCGCCTTTCCCTCACTATGGGTATGATAATGTGGCTGAGTAAGAATGGTCCTGTGAATACAGCCCCAGTGAACAGGCGTCAGACCCTTCTCATGATCTTGAATACCTCATCACTGACTTCTAGAAACAACATCTGCTCCCCCCCCCCACCCCCCCCACCCCCCAACGGTCGCCATAGTTACCACTCTGCATGCGCAGAAGAGAGCTATATATCCGTGCTGATTAAAAACAAAGCAAAGTTTGATACTGAAGTGATAACCACTGAATAATGTAGTGGTGTCATGTAGTTTGAATTTAGCTTTGGATTTTATTTAGTACTTGAGCAGGACTTCATGATACAAATATGAATGTCGTTCTGGCCCCATCCAAAGTCCTAGTGACCCATTACTAATGAGCTGTATTGGCATTAGCCTTTTTAAGCCATGAGATGTAGCTTTTCATTGTAGCTGTGTTTTTCGTCTGTTACGCTTCTCCTCTGGCCATAGGCTCTTAACGCTGATATGCCAATCCAGTTCTACTCATGGTCATCAGCTAGCACAGCATGAGTCAGGCTGCTTTGAGTAGGTCTTTTACGGAAGATCGCTCAGGTTATACTAATGGGCATTGACAGGTTTATGTTCAAACGGGAAGAAATCGATGATTTATTTTCAGACACTGTAATCTAGCTTCATGCAGAGTGACAGATTTTAGTGTTGTTTTGTTTGTCAAAAACAAGGGCAAATATTGTTGTATTTACTGCTCTTTAAAAATGTCAGATGTGCCTACTGACATAAAGCAGTAATGGTATAGTTAATAATAAATAGCCTAGTATCAAATGCCTAACTCTTTATTTATGACATCTATGGAGACCTAAATCTTTTATTGTTTTTTTTTAAATAGAATCACACCAACAAAAGCACCATGACTTCTCCAGATAGCAATCTTGTTCAGATCTGATTTGTCTTAATGTAAGCAGGGCTGACCTTTGAACCCTGGGTGTGGCAGCTCAATGTAAACGTATTTTGGCATTCAGTGAGTCAGAGCAAAAAAGTCCCTGAGGCCAGAGAAGGGAATATGAAGTCATCAGTGAAGGGAGCCTCTATCTGACCAGACAGGCAATTCATCACTTAGAGCGAATGATCAGCCACAGCAGTAGCCCAGGAAGTGTTTCCTGGAAGGACACTCACTCAGTCACTCACTTGGTCACTTTAGACTGTTGCATTGAGTAATCCTAGAAATACTTGTACATTTCTGTGTTACTTTACAGTGCCTTAATTATCTGTAAAATATGAAATGTTTCTCTCTCTCTCTCTCCCTCCCTCTCTCTCTGCCCCCCCCTCTCTCTGTTTGTGTGTGCATGTGTGTGTGTTTCCACCTCTTTATTCATTAATGTTCCTATTAGTTATTCGCCCCTAATAAACCCCTCCTTTGCCCGTGTACTGGTAGTAGTCAGTGGGCTGGGCTGGGCACTGCTGAGGGCCTAATGAATTAGTGATGTGTGCCCATTCTCCCCACATCTGCTAGCCCTGTTTGGCCAGCCTTACCCCTGGGGACAGCTCCACCACTTCAGCCTAATCAGTTGCTTGGACTGTACAGCCATGCCTCTCCCTTGACAGTTAATCACAACACTGATGTGGTTTCTTGTACACACAGTACTTCCCACATATCCACCTTGAAATTGTTTTTTATAAATACAACAAGTACATATCTGTGGTTTCATCATATTATTTCATTTTCCATGGAAGTTAAAAAATATAATAAAACTGCGGCCAAGTGCTGTTTTCCCATGAGATCTCTATTTTCCCAGGAAAGTCAGTCAAGCTTGAGATACACAGTAAAATACAAACAGTCATCTCAGTATAATTTCCATGAGGCAACTTGTTCATAATATTTTAAAAGCCCTTATGACAACCATGTGAAAACTCACACCAGAAGATAACTGTAGCTGTATCACCAAGGCACTCCAGTATTCACACTAAACGTGAGTGGGCCATATATAAAGATGGGTGTATGTAAGATCATCATACAACATGCAACATTTTTTAGACATGCCAGTTTTATGGAGCATTTCTACAAATGTAAATGTTGTCCCAACAAATTCATAGTGGTTATACATAAAGATCAGAAATCACATGTTTTGGATATTTATGGTTGCCCTGAACAAATATTTTAGATTTTTTGGCTGAAGAGGCTAAAGGCTAAAAAATATTTTGGATGTTTGTGTGCGTTGTAATTATGTTGTCCCAGCACTGGCCTCCTAGACCCCCTCATAGTTATGTTTCCATGATTAAACTGATGTTTAACTCATGCATATAGAAAACTCTATCAGAAACATGACTGCTAACTGAAAAAAATGCCGTCAGAGCTGAACAAAAGGAAAGATGTTAACTATACAAAACTTCAATTTATTGGCGTGGTGCTACCACTGAGGGTCTTAAGTTTTGCAACACATGGACATCAACATGCAACAGCAGATCCAGAGGGAGTGAGCTGCTAAGCTGTTCTGCCCCAGGCCCCTCATTCAACTCAGTATCGCATATGCACATATGGCAAGCCCTTTTAACATTTACAAGCTAAGTTTGGCTATCCGGAATTAACATTCTAGATATCAACAACGTCTTTTTGACTAGGCGGAATTACATTTTGGATAGTTGGAATTGTCATTCAAGGTATCTGTAACGTAATTGTGACTAGTCAAAACGACAGATAGAGATATCTATAATTGAGGTTTGACTCGTCACATATCTTAAATGACAATTGCAGATATCTGTTATTCAGTTTTGACTAGTCATTACATCATGAATAGTGCAAATTATTGTGCATGTTTTATATGTGCTCTATTTTAGATACGTAATTTCTCCTCCACACTATAACCAAAGAACAAGAGCATTTTTTTAATTCTGTGAATGGAAGAAGAAAGAAGCAGTCTTGGCGTTGGCTGTAACTGAAAAAAAAAAACATCAGAAAATTACATGAAATTAAACGAGCCCTGACTCAGGGGATTTCTGTAGGGGGAGAAATAGTTGTCTTGTTGTGGTAAGTAACGTTGAACTATCGTTTCTCGCTGCAAGTTCCTGTCTTGCACAGGCGACAGCATTAAAAAGTTGATTAAAAACTCCTTCACCCTCTGTCTGCTTCAACAGGTTCCTAATCAGTGCTAATTATAAGTTAACACTAACAGTTAACAGGTGTTATGGGACCACACTCAGCTCCTGCCTAAAGTGGAATGCGGGCTTAATTTGCATACAGATATCTGCAATGTCATTTTGCCTAGTCAAAACTCTAATTCAAGATATCTGTAATTACAGTAACTGGGAGTCAGATGCGCTTCCAACCTCGATTGGTGCTCACGGTCCAGGACACAATGTACAGTATTATGGAAAAAGGAGCAAGACCGGAGCACTCCGTTTACAAAGTTTTAATGGAAAAAAAGCAAAAAAGACTCTGAAGAAGACACAGTGGCGTCGAAATGTCAGACGTGTTGTTTCTGCACCATTAAAACTTTGTAAACGAAGTGCTCCGGTCTTGCTCCTTTTTCCATAATATCTGTAATTACATTTTGACTAGGCAGAATGAAACTTACAGATATCTCCATTTCCAGATATCTCTAATCAAAATTAATTTAAAGATATCTATAACTTGACAATAGATATCTACAATTACATTATGTCTATTCTTAACTCAAGTTTGAGATATTTGAGATAATTTGACTAGTCATAATTCCAGTTACAGGTATGTACAACGTCTTTGCGCCTAGTCAAAACTTAATTTAAGATATCTGAAAAGAAACATGTAGATATCCTGAATTGAGGCGAATTAAAGATATCTTGAACTGGAGTTAGACTAGTCAGAGTCAAATTGTAGATATCTCAGACTGGTATTACAGATATCTATAATTCAGTTGCAGATATACGTAATTCACGTAATGGATATCTGCAAATGAATTGTAGATATTCGTAATGATAAACCCCATACAAACAAATGACAAAAGTGACATAATTTACCATAGGAAAAATGTCTTTGTGGATATCTGACAATTATGGATAGAAAGAATGTAGGTGCAGATGTCTGAAATGCTCTTTTTGACTAGGCAAACTGAATTACAGATATCTGCAACACAAATCCAGTTTAGCTAATAAATGTTAAAATGGCTTGCCATAGACACCTCCCCCTCCTCTACATATCTTTCACCTCACATCCCCCTCTTCCCCACATCCTACCTCCCTCCTCACACTGACCCCACAGTCACCATCTCACAGAAAGGGAATGTGAGTGAATGCCGTATCTTTGGAACAGTAAGAAACACCAAGCAAACCTTATTTATGTGCATGCTCCAGATAGTTTTTGAAGAATAATGTACCTAAGACTAAAGACTGAATCCATTCTTCGTCTGTCTAATATCTGTGCTAATTTCAGTCTAGTGAGATCTCCGTAGCAAGTGGTGGATCAGAATTTTGAACAACCATGGCTTGAGGCATACATAACTGCATGTACAGAAATAATTAATGGTAAATATGTTAATGTAAAATGTGCACATTGGTGTAAAAATCTAAATTTGTGTCAATACAGGGGAATGTCCAAATCAACGTGCAAAACTACAGCACTCAGCCTTTAGCCTCGGCCGAACCACACCTGTAAGGATATCCACACCCTCACTCCCACTCATGTTATATTGCTTAACTATACAACAGTTAGTTGCAGTCAGCCTATTTAGCATGTTCTGATTGGACGAGATGCATTCTAAGCGTAACTAGGAGTGAGGATATCCCATGGTATACCATGGGTGACTCTTCACAGTTGATAATCACTCCGCTAAAAACACAACGTAGGCCTAGTTGGAACTGTGAACAACGACAACAATCATGTCTAAGCAGCTGCACAATACTGGGGAATGTCAAAATCAACATGTCTGACACTTGTTGCGTAGCAACCACATATTGCTTAATTCATTGATTGCTATTCTGCTGGAAATGATGTAGCAGGCCAGAGATTGCCCTCTGGGATCCAAAGTCAGTCAGTCAGAGGTGATCCTTACCTTTGTATTCTCTGGCAGGCCTCCTCATGTCATGGCTTGTTCTTTGTGTGATGAACTGTTCAAAGATCTGTTCCTTAAGCTTTGTGTGTAAGGGCCCTCACCATCCAAATACTGTGAAGCCTATCCTGCCTGGAGAAATACAAATATGCAAAGGTGGACAAACCAGCTTAAGAAAGTAAAAGTCCTGCAACGTATTCCCTCTGCCTGTGCCCTAAACACAGGTGATTTTATTAATAAGCTCATCTACGTGGCTGAAGAGTTGAACGAACTAGGATCAGCGGGTTCAATGAAATATGTCGCAGGACTTTTACTTTCCAGAGCTTGGATGATAACCTCCGGAAATATGCAAGCTAGTGGGCCTCTTACAACAACATTGTATTAAGTTGATTTAGGATTTTCTCCAATTTTTAACACTTTGTTTGTAAACTACTTCCAACATTAGGGCTCAGTGGGTTCAGGGCCGTATGTGAGTCACTGGTATTGTGCCCAGGCATCAGCACATTGACACATGATGGATGAAATGGTCTTTCTCAAACTTATTGCCTGTAAAACGTCTACATGTCCATAAATCTTTAATTATGATACAATGACTGAGTAGCTGGAATTCCATCCAACTTCATTTTTTGTGTTTCCATTCAGTTAATCAATTTTTTAGTCTCACTGAAGTAGACATTTTTATGTTAGTGGCCCTTCTGTTTGTTTCCTTATACTTTATTGTCTGTTGACTCTTTACCATACAAGTGTTTAACACTATGCTACTGGGGTAAACTAAGAGAATGTTTTTTACTTATGGTCTTGCAGTCTCTTAATTCTTTTACAATAAAACAGGGATAATAATATGATTTATCCTCTAATATGCACTTGTAACTCTATAGTATATATAGTTATCAGAATGCATCCATTAAAACTGAAAAAGGCACTGCCAATAACTGAACAGAACCGTGATTGGCATAACCTGTATGTGCTTGTGCAACCATGATTGGTTTTGACAGGAAGCGTGTTGTGATCATCTGGAGTGACTGTTTGTTCACTGAGTGTAGTAAAGAGGAACCATACTCAGCCAGAGAGAACTCATTTCCTGCTCTTGAGTCACTGAGAAGGCTCGGCTGCGTTGTGTGTTAGTAGTATATGTGCACAGAGTTCCTGTCTTTCTGCAAGAGCTCTTTCTGGCTCCATAAGGCCATTGTATAGCATCAAATATAGGTGATAGTAGCCTTCAAAGCATGTCATTTTAAATTTAATCTAGGATGTAATTAGGTGTATTATGTGTGGCCAGGCGCATCGAATCTACTTGTTGTAATGACAGTCACCAAGCAGCAGCAAAGGGCATTTATAGAAAAAGAAAACATGGACATATAGTGACAGGCAAAACTGAAAGAATTTCATTTTGTTCTGCAATCGGCACTCTTCACAGTGTTTGTGTGTGTGTGTGTGTGTGTGTGTGTGTGTGTGTGTGTGTGTGTGTGTGTGTGTGTGTGTGTGTGTGTGTGTGTGTGTGTGTGTGTGTGTGTGTGTGTGTGTGTGTGTGTTTGAGATGCATTGGACTAGGGAGAACACCTGTCTGGTGCCATGGCAACAGGGAGAAAGAGGGGAGTTCTGGGCAGCTTCTAGCATGCAAACACTGAGCTGTCTGAGCGAACAAATATTTCACCATGCAACACGCAAGCAAGCTGCAGCTATTACTGACTGCTGTCACTTCCTCTTCTGCTCCCAGTATAGGTGCATTTTCACCCCACTTCCTGCCCCAAAAACTCTCACATAGGCTAGTTGTAAAGATAGACCCTTTATGTATATCAGTGATAATTTTATTGCACTATCCATTTTTAGACTGTAAATCCGCTTTATATATCAATTTAATGTTCCACATTGATATGTAATAATGCCACAATGATTTTACATTTGTCTTTTTTCATTTTTTTGGTAAATGTCCTAAATTAACAGCTGCAAAGAGGCAAGCCCCCTTTATATGTGCACTTCTCCCTCCTTTTCTTGAGCTGGGGACTGAAAAGGCATCTGTGTCCCTCCCTGGAGCTGCTGTCCGCAGTCGGTCTAACGAGCAGCCGTCACAACACTGGCAGATGGCCTCTCGGCACTCGCAGCCAAATTCATCACAATCACTTCTCAGTGTGCCTGGCATTTGCATCGCTTTCAGCATGGCTCTCAGCAGCAACAGCCCCCTGCCTCCCCACGCAGACGCAAGCATGGATTTGTGCTCCAAAGAAAAGCTTTGACCAAGAAGGGGAAAGAGAGAAAAAGTAAAATGAAACACCAATCAGGACAGCCCAAGGAAAGGAACTCAAAAAAGCATGTTATCTTAAATCCCATCAGTCAGACTAATAGTGGTTCAGGCCTTTTGTTGAGGCCCACAGATAAAGCGACATAGATAAAGTTTACATGGGGTGACACAAGAGAGACATTGAAGAGGCTGGGCCACACATGAAGCAACATTGCCTGAGAGCATCTGCTTGTGTGAAAGACTAGATTCATGCTGTGCCAAGCTGAACGTGACCATGTATGATTTAGCTGATATCGCAGTAGCTGAAGTCCCTTTTATACTAAAATGATCAGACATAGATAGGCACAGCAGAGGCTAAAGTTATGACATGCGTTTGGTGGTTTGGCCAAAAATCCCCTTTTGTATTTGTTCCTATTAGGTATTCTGGTAAGCTTATTTTTCTAAGGTAGTGCTTTTGAAATGGTGAGATGGAGTGATTATTTATCAACAGCCTGTTAGTGGGCAACACCATCAGTCTTTTAATTAGAGGCAGTAAGTACCAGCGCAGACAGGGCTGGCAGTGGCAGTGGCCCAAGAACTGGAATCAAGTACTTGTGGTATGTATCCATACTGTAGGAGTTGTGTGTTTTGGTTAGGTTGTGTGTGTGTGTGTGTGTGTGTGAGAGAGAGAGAGAGAGAGAGAGAGAGAGAGAGAGAGAGAGAGAAGAGAGAGAGAGAGAGAGGGAACTCAGGGTGGAGTTAAGAGTGCTTCTGATGCAGGTGGCAGTGTGGTGCAGCTGTGTCCGCTCTGTCCAGTCAAAGGAGAGTCCCACGTTGGCCATGAAAGGCCCTGTGGTGCTTTGAAGTTCTCTCCGTCTCTCTCTGGAAGATCCCTTCTTTCTTTCTATTCGCTTTAATACTCAGCACCTTTTTCTTGCTAGACATGCCATTTAAAGTCTGAATTCTGTTGTTATTGTCCAACGCTGGATGTGATTGTGCTCTCTGGTCATGTTGTTGTCTTACTCTGGACAGACTACAACAGTTATGTCATATTTTATCTTTTAACACATAATATGAACATCAGTGTTCTCTGAGTCCATATGTGTATTTGCAGAACTGAACACAAAGGATTAAAGGAAGTCCGCCTTTTCAAGCAAATCCATTTGAACTCTGCCCTTTTACTACTAAGTGTATTGTTACTGCCTCAACCCAGATGTTGTGTTGAGAGGCTCCGGTGTGAAGGCTGGCTGCACAACTACGTTATGTAATATGCACACACACAGGTGAGAGAGGGAGAGGGAGAGAGAGAGAGAGAGAGAGAGAGAGAGAGAGAGAGAGAGAGAGAGAGAGAGAGAACGACAGAGATTACAGCTGCATCCTTGTCACAGGGGAGAAAGGAAACAGTAGTCAAACATACATTTGTTTCTGTCCTTTACTGTAAGTTACCAAGCAGGCCTCAATGCTAAGTGTGCTTCTTAAATTTCACAATTTTTTCTATGTGTCCTTTTCATACACTAGACAACCAGTTTTTATGCTCATGGAGCAGATCTCATCTCAGTTGATTAGCTTGTGTGTATTTCAGGTACAGTACTATATCCCTCCTGGTGCCCCAGATAAAGTCCAAGTCCCTTAGTCCTTTAAGTACAGAAACTTTGAGATTTGAGAGAAAATCAATATATTTTTTCACATAAAGGGGAGAAAATCATCACCATCAGTGTCTCCTGTTCACACCCCGTGACCATGGCTTTCACTGTGTGGTTGCTGTTACGAATCGTTTTAACTTGGCCTGTTGCCCCACTCCTGTTGGACAAAGGATTTCTTACAGACATGGTCATTGTCACTGTCATGCTGTGGTGCATCTAGCTGAGTACTTGTTTACTTCGTGATGTCATCTATTTACTGTAGTTCAACAGTGTCATCCCCGCCATGGCTCTGTTTGTTGGCCCTCACGGTAGGACACATTCATTATGTGATCACTTGACAGCTTCAGCAGGGGCATGGACATGATGATGTGTGACGAACAACAGTGTGTCTACATGAATAAATCTTAAATGTCTGACTCATTGGCACCCTCTGCTATTAGTACCCCCAGCCCCCCTCCCCCACTGTAATAAGAGCTTACTGACTTCTGAACTGTTTCTCCTAAAACACATTCAGTAGCAAAATGACAGTACTCCCTGGACACTGTTTTTAGGAGTTTGTTGTGTGAGACAATCTTAAAGTTTCTGAATGGTTTCTTTTAAAACCTGCTTTAGGAGAAGAAAAAAGACACAAATCAGTTGAATCTAAGGTCTTATTTGTTTCTGAAAGACAAAGTCAACACTATTCTGAGAAGCAATATTTTTCTTTGGGTCCTGCCTTGTGCCCCAATAACAGCTTAGTTGCAAAGCTGGCAGGTGGAGTTCAGCTGCAGGTGTATCTGGCCTTCTGACAGAAGAGACGAAGGCTGTAGCCAGTGTACATTCAAGCACACGAGCCAGAGCTTTGCCAGTACTTGTCTCCTTCAGTTAGTTTCAGGCACAGTCAGTGTACCTGTCAGCCCTCATTTCAGTGCAGCACATCACTAGAGCATTCAGGGGCACTTGCACACAGCTACCATGCTAGTCAGACAGACAAAGCAGCCAAGCTTGTGTCTGAGTTCAGATTACTGACATAAATGGCTGACTTTATTATCCCCTACACAGAGAGAGGGAGGGCGATAGAAAGACTTGTGTGTGCTGGGAAAGATGAGAAAGAAAGGACTGGATAAGAAGAAGCCATAGCAGTGGTGGGTTAGCACTGCATTGTGTCTGGATCAGCTGACTGTCGGAAATAGCCGTAGCACAGTTGGAGGCAGCGGCGTGAGGGGGTGGCTTCTGTGCCTAGCGCACAGAACAATGGCAGTGGCTAAGTGCAGCTGAGAGGAAGGAAGGCTTTGGGGTTAGAGGGAGAAAATGGAGACAGGAATTTCATGATGACTTATCCAGGGAGATGTAGCCCTCCCCTTAGGTCATTATGACCGATATTTATTCCCACTGCCTTAAGGCTGTTTAACAGCATTGTGCTAAGATGGCAGGCAGCATTATGAAGGGCAGAGGATCTCAACGTCAAATACATCAACGTAACTCAAATAACTCTAATACAAATACAGATATTTTTCCAGGCTCTTTGAAAAGACATTATTACAACTTGTCCATGTTCCATTTCCTCAGGAATGCTGGACGGGCATCCCTAAATAAACAATGATGTTTGAAGCTGCAGTCTGTTGTTGGATAGCTGTCGGTAGGTAGAAAATTATACTAGGAAGAGTCAAGTAACTTAACCACAAAGTAGACTAACCTCATACTCCACCTGCATGTATGATGGCACAACAGGCTGGAAGGAGGATGTCTGAGAAGACTTGGCTGAAAAAACCTGGTGGCTTCTGAACAGATTAATGTCATTAAGTGACCACCTGAACAATCCACTTATCCTGACCTGACAAATAGAAGTGTAAGATGTAAGAGATGCCCGATATAGGGAACCATTTTCTTTACAACCAAAAAGTAAGAACATGCATGCTACTTTGCACCTTACTTTCAAACCAATGTAAATTTAGATATACATCTTTCACAATTTGTTGTGCATTATCCAATGAATTTGCATACTTAGTAGTACTCGTAATGCTCACTTACCCTTTTGTAAAACCAAAGCAAGAGTGACACTCATCCCAATAACCAATGTTTTGTTAAAATGTTTATAGTTTCTAAGTCAGTTGCCAACATTTTGCAAACATCAGATCTGAGGTGTATCCATTTATCCATCCACTCACACAGCAGCAATGAAAGCCTGCATGGGCATGTCAGCCCACTGGGGTCACAGTCCCCAGAACATAACATCTCGCTCACACACTCGTGCTGTAGACATGTCTATTCTGTAATTGGTGGGTGAGCACACAAATTAAAAACATAAACAGGTTAACCTTATAGATCAAGCAGCATGCAAAGTTAAGTGCCACCTAAATTAAGAACTTACATCTGTAGGCTGTCAAGAAAAACAAGCTTGCAACTGAAACTTCAGGTTTATGCTTTTATTTTGCATATCAAAACAATTGTGCATTCCAAGACTTAAACTTATACAAAAAAAACCCAAACACTGCATGACTTGATAGCAATTTTTATCAGTCACCAACAGTCCCAACACCCAAGATGTTACAAGCATGGGTCCCTGGACATGTTAACCACAATTTTGCCCCTCCCCTTTCTGCCTCTAGAGACATAAGCCAGACAAGGGGATACCGATAGCACAATGCTGATGGGAATTGGGACATCACGACTGGTGGAGTGTCCGCTCTTCAGGAGCCAATCACAACCTTTGTTCTTCGCAGTTTAGAGGGGCTCAGGCATATGGGGCTGTACAGTCATCTGTGTTTGTTCAAGCGCAATGCAAACTCACGTTTTCATTACAAAGTTAAAGAGCAAAAAGTGGTGAAAAAAGGCAATGCTTGTGGAATGTACAGTGCATAGTGGAGACCAGGGGTTCATGACGAGTCCGCTTTCTTCTCCTGTTCGATCACTGTGAAAACAGGATGTTCCATGTTAAAGTAGTGGCAATATACTTGTTTCTTATGCACATAACTTACAAAACACTGTATGCAAGTTAAACAAGGCCATCTATGGGCTACGTATTCCACAAGTCCTTACTTTCTTGTGATGGCAAAGGGTTTTTCTCCTGGGTCTCAGTCTTCTTCAGCTTGGTCTTGTCAAAGCTGGTGACCTCTTCCAGGTTGGGTTTGTCACACATGTTTGCAGAGTTCCTAGAAATACAAGTTTGGCAGTTTAGGGATTCATAAGGCTGGAGGCTGGTCAAAAGGCACTGCATTCACATGTATTTCAAGGAGTAAAAGTACCACCATCTCAGGACAGCATGAATGCAGAGGCCTACACTGTTACACTAGATAAGCCCAGGTTTTTGTCCAATTAGTGAACAAAACCGCGCCCATTAAGGGGACCTAGCAAATCAAAATCGTGAGTAAATTCTCACTACGGAAAATTCTCACTCGTTTTACAGCTTACATAAAGGATTCGGGGAAAGACAAAACGGGAGGAAAAGCCCCAAACTATAGCATACGGATCACGCAAAGTGTAGGCTACTTGGAGCATCCCTTTTGACTTCACCATTCTGTGGTATGCAACTAACCACCGCCCATCCCTGCGTCACCCAAACAGATTTCTCCAACAATCAAGATTCCGATATGCCTAAAACATACTATAACTAAATAAAATCAACAACACTCGATCGCCAATATCCTGTCCCACAACTGAACCAAAAGGTAGACATAACTAACAGGATTTGGTCGGAGTCATCGTTTGGCTGCAAACGAACAAAGACCATAGCCGTGTCTTCGGTTAAAAAAAAAAGAAAAGAAAAGAATCATGCCTTCATTTTCTAAACGATCTACAAAGCTAAAATACTTGTACGCATAATCTACTGAGTTTCATATCCTACAGCCTTACCGAGTTGGCAAACGTAAATCCTGCAACCTAATAAAAGTGTCAAATCACATTCATATTTTCGCATTTATTGAATCGAGTCACATTCTTAAACAACACAACAAACATGTACATTTCGAAGCCAGGATTGAGATAGTTATCCTTGAATGGGGCACATTTTAAAAAGAACGAGCAATAATGGCTTACCGGACTTTCAGCGATAACGACTAATTTGGCTCCAGGTGGTGTGGCGCTGTGAAGCACATGCAGCGCAATCAGAGTATATATACTCCGTAATATGCAAATTTGCCGTGACGCAATACAAGTCGTCTTCAAATTTACCCAGCAAATTCTAGGTGCTGCATACATTACTTTTCTCCGACTCATATCAACAGATTAAGAGTTTGTTGTCGTCTTTGCACTGGAATTGTGAATAGGCACTGTTTATTTTGTAACAGGACCACAGTGATGTTAAAACTAATTCAAGGGGGATGTCGTTGTTACATGAAGCCTCAAAATGGAAACTTGTATGTATACGACACCATGTGGACACATTCAGAACACCAACTAATGAACCATGAATATACAGCATAAAGAGGAGGTCGGCCGCGAAGGTTCCGCCACACCTAGGAAATACCTTTGAAACGGTGGAGTAAGATTATCTTATTTGAAGTAGACTGCAGGAAGTTTGATTACACTAACGATGTGACATTGTAAAAGTAGCTCAAATTGCAGCAATGATATAGTTGTAGCGGAAGGCAGCTATAGGTTTTCCGCTGTTATGTGTAGCCTACAATCTCAATGCACGACAATGTATACTGAAAGCAGATCAAGATTTGAGGTGGGCGACCCTGCATGCTTTAGAGATTGAAAGTCTTGCCATGTATTGCACAGGCTAAACAGTTGGGCTAATTAGAATGACATGGTTTTGTGTATGGTTAAAACAATGTGATTTGGCCTTTTACTCTCTAAATACAGATTTTTCACCTCGAATCGGAGTGTAGGGTATCCACATGTAGCCTAATATTAAAGTGACTATTTTATCAAGGTGTCATTATATCTGGTAATTCATCTTCTGGTAATAACTAACTAGTGTAGGTTTTAAGTAGGCCTATAATTATCAGAGTGGGAGGACTGAATGCAGGCAGTGATACCCTGTGATGACCTACAGTTAATCCTGTTTATTTGAGTCCTCACAAGCCTACATTTAATAATGAGCAATCTGCCTTCAGAAGCCATAATCCAGTTCCACATATTTGTTCCAGCCATTCACTAAATGACCTGATCATAATTGTCCAAGCAAAGAAGTTGGTTAGTGAAACCATGTCTTAACTGCACAGCTGGAACCAGAGGATTTGGAAAACACACTAGATAGTAGCTTCTCAAACAAGGGTTCACTATGGATATAGTACAGGCAGACTACTGCAATATATTATTTTTTGCACCATGCTTGAGACAGGCTATACAGGGTATACATTTAGGACTCTTTTGCAATCAGAGTAGTTTTTCATTAATTCACTTGCTTATCCCAAAACCCAAAACTATTTATGTCTTATTCTAGATTTAGAATAAAATTAACCATATAATTTCAGGCAAATTTATTGAAATACACAGTAATGATATAATGAGAACGAAACCAAACACAGTGTTGATCAGTATGGTATTAAACAATGAAAAGTGATAATCATACTCTGACTTATTTTTGTTAGTCACTAAACCAGCTTCTTGGGATTTTAGGACAGGACTTTAGACCTTCAGAGTGTGCTTTGCTATTTTTATGCAAGCATACAAACATGACATTTGGATGTTGCTGCAAAATGTGTATTTTTTACACTAATATTGCAACTGCAGATGCCCAGATCACTTATCTCACTGGGAGCAGACACACCTCCATATGACACTGGCCTTTGGACCTCTTTATACTATGAATGTGTATGAATGCTTGAGTGCTGATTCTGACAGCTTTTTAAAACTATTGTTTTCTTGGACCACAATCCCCCTTTCCACTTGGTGGTCGTTTCGAGGTGTTGCATGGTCTCTAAGACCTTGTCTCCATCATTGTCTACTACAGTATCCCTTGGCCTGTATCATTACAGACACACAACATGAGAGCAACTGGAGAACACAAATACTCAGATACTTTTTTCAGTGCTCTCGTAGCACCAATATTTGGTAGCCAGGTTTTAGTGTCCCAAAGTCTGTAGAATTGTTTGCTGAAAGTGCTGAACTAGAAAGTGCTCATATGCATCAGTTAATTTTTTATATTCAAAGGGCTAGATCTTCTTAAGATCCTATTATTACCTCACCTGTTTTCAAATACCTATATTAGATCACCTTCATATTCCACTTTGTCCCAGCATTATTTATCCTGTAATTGTCTGTTTTGTGTGCATCAATTTCAGAACAACATTAAGTATATCTTTCGAAAATATTAAAAATAGATTGGTAAAACCTGAAACATTTAGCCTTTATTTAGCTCTTGTTTAAGAGTTCTTTTTTTAGAGGTCATTTTCACTTTTAGTAATGGTTTAACAGGAAGGGCTATGGCCTTGCACTAATGTATCCTTCTCTGTGGTGCTTCTCTGATGGCCCTATAGCAAGCCCCACTTTTTCTTTCACCAAATATTAGTGAGGTAAGAGAGGTGTCATCCCTCCCATCCATACACCCAGGTCAAGCAGGTCATCATTTTGTTCTCATCATTACTGCAGACTAGCTCGTCCTAACTGTAGTTTATTGGAATACCTACCACTGTCATTTCCGCTCTCCCTCTCCCATACAAAAATATTTAGACATCTTATGAGGATGACCGGGTGTGTTCCTTCAATATAACCAAAAGTAGCATGTTTCCAGTACTTAAAAATGAATCTTCACACAGTCCACAACATCATTTAGATTTCAGTTATATGAATATATGAGAATGCAAAGCCAAAACATAATTATTTTATTTTATTATTGATTGTGGCCCATTTGTGAAAATTTAATTCAAAACATTTTTTTTATTTTTGATATTCAAAACATATAGGAATAAACCACATAATTATAGTAGAATAATGTAAATAAATTGTCAGTATTACAGTAGTAGTAGCAGATCAGGAATATCTTTACCTTAATGATTATTTCAGTTATTTCCAGCTGGTATTGTATCTACTGAATCACATTTTACTGATACACAATCTCTCCATGATGACCAGTGTTAATCAGAGAGAAAGAGTTTGTCATGTACCCATGCTTTTGTCAAGCCTTTCCTCCAATGGCTTTGTCACTAAAATATCGCGCATAGACCTTGTTATACATAACCTGGTTGTCCACATGAATGGCATTTCGGAGACACTGCCAAAACCAAGGCTCGGCCGAGGGAGTTTTTGGCCATTCCAGAATGCTCTTACTGCACAGTCTCCTCCTCAGGCGCAGGAAGTGGGACTGCTGCAGGACAGGCTCCAGCAGCAGAAGCACGATCACATCCACATTATCATCCAGCAGCCTCTGGTGTGCCAGGTACACAGCCATTCGGAAGTTTCCACTCCTCACATAAGATTCGGTCAGCACAAACACTGTCTTGTGGCTCTGATAGATGCTTTGCGTTAGATTGTCTAGAACTGGCAGTCCCGGAGTCCAGTCTCGCTCCTCCAGACAGATAGGGGCGAGTTTGTCACCTGCCTCCTCCAGCTGCACCCGAAGGTGGTTCCAAACCCAGTCTGAAACTAGTGGGTCCTTGGTGTCATATGAAACAAAGGCATCATAAATAGTGTCGGATGATTTAAGTGCACGATACCCCCGGAGTTTTGCATTAATGTAGTACAAAACATAGGAGGCATCCCAATAAAACAAATGCATAGTGGTAGCTATGACTAAAGTCAACAGAATGATGAGGGTAGACAGAGAGTAGAATAGGAATGCCTCTCTGTCGCTGACACACTCTTTTATATCAAAGAGTATAACTGGTTGGTTTTTCCTTTTTTCTGGCACCTGGCAGGTTACACTGGTGGCAAGTCTGGGTATGTTGATTTCGGTGCTTTCTATCCACAAAATAAATTCTAATAAATCACACGTGCAATGAAAAGGATTTTGTTGCAAAAACAAAGTTTTCAATGAGTTATCTGAACCGGATGGAAAAGTTTTTCCACTGAGTATACTAAGCTTGTTTTTAATCAAACGAAGTACTTTTAGACTTTTGGCACCATTTATAAAACCATCTGACAACTTGGATATTTTGTTGGAACTTAAGTCAAGCACTGACAAAGCTTTTGTGTATACTGAAAGATTTGAAGAGACTGTAGTCAGTTCATTGTAGCTCAAGTCTAACTCTTCAAGATTTTGCAGGTAACTTAGGTTACTCCACAGAAAATCATTGAGTTTGTTATGGCTTATGCACAGTCTTGTTATATTATTTGGCAAGTTTTCAAACACCTCATGGGGTATCTTCACAATTTCATTAAATGATAAGTCAAGGTAAGTTAAATTCACAAGGTTTTTAAATAACTTAAAGTAGGATTCAACATGACTTTTCCACATAAGATTCAGTTGATTGTGTTTGAATTGCAGCTCATTTAGAGAGGTGCTGTTCATCTCTTTAGTTGTCAAAGTGAAGATGGAATTGCTACTAAGATTCAGAACCCTCAAAACAGAAAGCTTTTCTAAAAATTTTAAATCATGTGTCACTCCAGCTACTGTAAAATAATGGTTATTGTAACTGAGGTCCAACACCTCCAAGTGCTTTAACTCAGAGAATGCAAACTCGTATACCAAGTCAACCTTGTTGTATGACAGGTCCAGATAAGTCAGGTTTGGAAGTTGGGTGAATTCAGTACCATTTGGTGCTGCTGAAAAGCCATTTTTTGAAAGATTGAGGCAGAGAACATCACCAAATCTCTCAAACTGTTTAGAAGAAATGAAGAAAAGATTGTTTCTGCTAAGATCAAGTACCCGTCCTGTATTAAAACATTCAGTCTTAATAAGGCCATGTGACAGTTCAAAATTATAATTTTCCTCCTTAATGTAATGTCTAGTTACCAAAACATTTGATGACGTGGCACCATTTGATGCAGATTGGTTGTCTTCAGATACTGGATGGAGTCTATTCTCAGAAAGGTACAGAAGTTTTAACTTGGGCAAGTTTATAAATGCCTGAAATTTTGATGACACTATGAAATTCACTCCTAGATTCAGTACAGAAAAGTTTTGTAAATTCTGAAGCGGTTGAAAGGTGTCTTTCATAATTTCTTGAAAAACATAACCTTCAATATGTAATGTGTGGAGGGAAACCAACTTTGAGAAATGCGGTGATAGAGTCATTGTCTTTGGATAAGAACATAAATCATAGTTGTATGACAAATCAAGTTTTTGCAAGTGAGGTAATTTCATCAAAAAGCTCCCATCAGCAATTGCATCTGTCAAAAAATTGAATGAGAGGAATAGATCAGTCAGATTATTTAGATTCTCAAACCAAGACGTATTCATGGTGCGGAGAGAGTTCCCTGCTAGCTGCAACACCTGCAATTTGGAAAGACTCCTAAATGCTTGTGGGTGAATTTCAATAGATCCACGTGTGCATGGGCGACACACGAATGGAGCATTTCGGCATCGTGGACAGTTTCCTTGAATCCTTAAGTATTTGAGGTTGACCAAGTTGCTGAAATCATCTTCGAAAATTGTTTCAATTCTGTTCGAAGCAAGATCAAGCTCTACAAGAGATGCTGGTAGGCCATGTGGTACTCGAGTTATACTGTTGTAGGACAGGACAAGAATTTGCAGGCTGGTCAAGTTTGAGAAGGTATTGTTTTCAGCTGTGAATGTTTCGTTACATGCATTTCCACTAAAGCAGTTTCTGGAAAGGGATATAACAGTTACGTTTTTCACGTCAGAGAAAGTCCTTTTGTTGACATTTATGATTTTATTATGATCTAAAAATATATGTGTCAGACCTGCTGGAAGATCTATGGGCAACCCGTGGAGTCCAGCACCAGAAAGGCTCAAATTTTTTAACTTTGTCAGATTCTTGAAGACGTCTTTTCCCAGATTTAAATGACCAACCTTATTCATCCAGTCGAGGTCCAGATAAGTCAGGTTGTGAAAATCTTTGAAACTGTCCACAGACACATTCATTATTCTGTTCTCTTTCAAGATTAATGAAGTAACATTTTTAAAGATTCCATCCGGTATGTTCTTCAGGCCTCGTCTCATGCAGTTAAATTTTACAGTGTTGGCAGTAACATTTATGTCCACATCACAAGGGACTTTCTTCAGCTCCTTTGTGACAAAAGCCCCCAACGTTGAAGTCATGACAAGAGAGAAAAATATCCAAGTTTCTGTTAACCAAAATGTGTTGGGTGCCTGTTGAGGTGTAAAGATATGGAATGATTAATGAATTGTTTATCTATGCAATGTCTTTTTAAATGTAAAACACAAATATAATAAGCCCTATATGGTATGGTATGTAATTAGTAAACATTTTAACATCAAGTCATAACAAGGTGAAAGTAAGGTGTTTACCTACATTTTCCAAATAAATACTGCATACTTACCATGTCAGTGCCCTTTGTTCTATAGCATCTTTGAAAAAAAAAAAATACCTGCACAATATTTAGAGGGACAGACCAAGCTTTGCTCTGCCTTCCTCTCTGGGAACTCCGTACATTTAGCGTGACTCTAAAACAGTGAGCATGGGTATGGGCAGATGGATGCTTTTAAAAGAGAATGTTTGTGCTTCAGTGGTGGGGGTGGACATTCATGAGTGGTAACAAGGCACCATTTCCTGCCTGACAAAAGAGGAAGCTTTTATACTCTCTCTTCCCTTTTATAATTCATATTGATTTGCTTGTAAAAAATAAGGTTGAGGAACTAACTTTTTTGCAAGAACAAAAACCCCTAGATTGTTGTGTTGACACTTTTTCACTTTTAACACTACTACATTGGAGCAAAGGTCTGACTGCAGTTGCCTAGCTCTTGCAGAAAAAGGAATTCTCTCACCACAGGCAGCCATTAATATGTCACTGTAGAAATTCCACAGCAAAATCAACAAAACTAGTTACAGGTGTCAGGGTTAGGTTTACATATGGGGCTAGTTCTAAGGAAGGGGGACAGGAACAAGAACCATGTATGGTCTGCAAAGGTGTGAGGGACTGAAGACAAGAAAAGAGCATAAATAGTTAAACAAAACGGCCTGTCCCATAACACAATACCCTTTGCAGGCAAGTGTTAAAAGAAGACTGAAAATACTTGTAATGCATTAAAACAGAAATATTCTTCCGAATGACCAGATTCTGTGCAGAATTCTGACTTGAAGACATGTACATACTTTTTCAGTGTCAGGTTAAGTGAAATTATATTACTTCTTTCAAAATTGTTGTGTGCAATACATAAGAATCGGACACTTCTCACCAAAAAAGCTGTAAAGCATTATAATGCCTAATCTATCTGATCACTTTGTGCACCTACATGTCATTGTGTATATATATCCTTACCCTTTAAAACTTGCGGATTCATACTGCATACTCTACTCATACTGCATACTCTATTTTTAAGTACCTCTTTGAATAAAACCGATGATGGTATAAAACACATGTAATGAATGCAGCTGACACTGTTCAACAGCTCAACACACATTTAGGCCAAAACCATGAATACAGGAAGTTGTCCTAAGAGGCCAATAACCCATAGTTATTATGACCTATTTGTAAAATAGTGCCACCTAATGTGTAATACGGTAGGTTGCATGCCTTTGAACCCCAAAAATCATCACTTGCTGCCACGCCATACTCTGTAGCCTATTATGAGGATAGCTGCCACGCCATACTCTGTAGCCTATTATGAGGATAGTGCCACTCCATACTCTGTAGCCTATTATGAGGATAGTGTTTCCAGTTACAATCAGGGCTATAGTAAACACTGTCTGTGCACTTTTTGAAAATGACAAAAAAGTGGCAAAATACTAATAGTGACAGAATAGTGATAGTGACCTTATTGCCTTTTTAAAGACATGGGCATATTTTTTAGTACATGTTCAGCTTACCCATTTATTTTTACTTCTGTATGATTGTGTCTACTGACATGTACACTTTACCAAACCCTCTTTTTTCGTTACATTTCACATAAATCCCAAACTGGAACTGAAATGCTGTGGTTTATGCCACCTGTCTTGGTAAATAATTTCAAGTTCCTCAAATGTATTTTGAACATGATGTTGCATGTTTGAAATGTGCCAAAGATTTGATTGAAGAGTTGATTCGTTCAGAAAAGAACAATGTATGCACTTTAGAAAGCATTTACTCCCACTGTTTTTTCACAAACACAGTTGGCTAATAAATGTGAAGTTAATATTAATCTGACAAACATCTATGAAATAAAATGAGCACCTAATTGCAAAATGTGAAGGCTTCTCAGGACAGCACCATCAGGGGAAATCCAGACTTGTAACTGGTGAACAGTATGTGATAGCAATGCCTTGTTTTTGTTTTGTAAGCCTGTAATGTTATAGAGCTATTGTGATATGTGTGTCTCACGTGACACTGTTATAGTGTTTTTTTTAGATCAGGTGTATGTAGGCTACAATTTTTAAAGTTTGAAATGGAGTTCATATTAAGCATCTGACTGTGTCATGTAACAAATACCACCCAAAAGCCACCCAACTTTTGCTCTGCTCAAATAAAGATCATGCAGCGTCCATTGAAAAGACTGTGAGGGCTTTCCCCAAGATATACTAGTGACTATAGGGTATGAATTGGCTTATCAATGCAATGATGCAGGCTTCAACATGGAAAAAAGAGTTGACTAATGTCTTTCTAATAGAATACTGCAATATTATGGTCATGTGTTTTTATCTATGATGTGACTGTGTATCTATAAGAGATAATTATGAGGCACTTCTGCATACACTACATTTTCTTGCCCATGCTAATGAATAGCTTGCACATAAACCAATTTTTTCATGAGCATACATGTCAAAAGCTGACACACATACCACTTTTACTTCGCACATACATCACTTTTGTCTTGCACATGCACATTCAAAAACCACACACATACCACTTATCATACACATAGCGCTAGGATTTTGAACGTTATGCTAATGATATTACGGTAGCTCTGTCAGACTGCATGTACAAAATGCTTTGCAGCAATAGCATTGCTAGCTATTTAAAACATTAGGGGCTATAGCCCATAAGTTCAGGAGTTTCTCCCCCAAGAAAAGCAGGCTGTTGAAAATCAGGCTGGTGAACATGCAATGTTAACATAGTTTGAGAGTGAAAAGCAAAGGCCAAGTGTCATGACTCACTTCGGGGCATGCTGAGTAATTTGATGTTTACAGTAGCAGCCAAAATGTGATATTAAAATAGTCTAGCAGCACATAACAACTGGAATGTGAATCGTGGTTTGAAGCCCTATGAGTACAAAAGAATACCGATATTAAATCTGTCATATTTTGTGACAAATGATTCTAAAATAAAAAGGGCTATAACCCCTAATGTTTTAAATATCTAACAATGGCCCTGCTGCAAAGCATTCTGTACATGGGATCCAATGGAGCTACCGTGAAATCATTTACATTAAGTTTAAAATCCTAGGCCATGTAAGATAAAAATTGGTATGCGTGTAGTTTTTGAATGTGCATGTGCAAGAAAAAAAGAGATAGCCTATGTGTGTGAGCTTTTGACATGGATGTGCAAGACAAAAATGATGCATGTGCGAAGTAAAATTGCTATGTGTGTGAGCTTTTACTGCATATGTGTGACCTATTCCTGATATATTACCTCAAGGGCACCTCATACTATAGCCTAATGAAAACTAGCTAGTAGCATGGAACAACAGAAATGTGAATCGTGGTGAGAAGCCCTACGCATAGAAAGAAATACTGATGAATTTTGAAATTGAATTTTGAAACATTTTGCATTAAATGACATCATGGAATTAAAATGCATTTTCACAAGAAACTATTATTTAGCATGTGCAAGAAAATGCGGTGTATATACAAGCTTTTCATGAGCATGTGCAAGAAATTGTAGTGTATGCGCAAACATTTTTTGTGTACGTGCAAGGAAAAATAGTACATGTGTAAGCTTTTAGTGCATATGTGTGACGTATTCCTGCCTAGAGGGCACCTCATAAATAATGGACGACAGAGCGTTCGTAGATCAGAAAGTTAATGCACGTTTGAGGTGGTAATGCAGTTACAGCTAGAAGCAGAGCAGATTACTTATTTACTCCTCTATTTGCTCGAAATGCAGATTTCTTTCTTTTCTCGAGAGAAGTGCATGTTCATGAAAACTGATTTCATTATGACAGACCTCCCCTGTTATCTACTTTTATTACATAATGCAGGCGCGTTCGCTGGACTGATTTGCATAAAGTTCACCGCAGCTGTCCGAGCTGCCGTGTCGGAATCCCGATAGGCTTTACGACTCGACGGACTCCATTAGAAATTAATTGAATGTGTGCAACGCAAACAATCGGACACAATAGTGGACAGGCACTGATTGCATTGATTGAAAAGGGGGCATTTTTAAAAAGAAATTATTACAAAAAAATATATTATACAGAGGTCAGTGTCTAGCCTGGTAAACCAGCTCCTCGTACTTCACTACATTTTGTACAGAGGGTCTGGAACTGAGAAGCTTTTTTATTCCTGGAGGTGTGGAATTTAAAACGTCAGCTCACATTCACTTTGATTGGACTTTCCCAGCGTTCTGCGGGCGGATTTTTTTGCTGCGCCATTAACGCCAATGGCAACGAGTTTTGTCACTTCAGATTCACGGTACCATATCACTCCGCAAGTAGTTCAGCCACTTTGAAAGCCTTCGGCGTCGAGGTGCTGTTCGCCCCTGTCGGGAAATATTTTCCTATAGTCGCCCGTGGACAATACATTATCCCTTACTTGAATCTGCCTTTACCCAAACGTTAATGCCTAATTGTGAAGGAAGTTACGAAGCTTTCCAGAGACTAACAAACTAACAACTAACGAAGCAAGCTGGAAGATTAAACTTTTCCCGAACCCCGTATGGAATAAGGCCATGGGGTCTCTTCCACAAATGAAACTCCTTAAACATTATTCTTGCTCCAACTTTAATTCCTTAATATTCCGAAGCGTTGCCACAACAGACTGAATGGCCATGCTTACTTCGCTCTCTGCTGCCATTGCCAAGCTACATGCACAGATAGACTACAAGTGACCAAGTGAAATATAGTGCACACAATTGACGCCATCGCTCACAAACACCCCTTCTGTTCGCTGATTGGTCGGAGAAAGAGTCTCTCAATACAACAGTTCCAGACCCCCTGTACAAAACGAAGTGAAGTACAAGGGGCTGGTTTACCAGGTTAGTCAGTGTCTACACTAGAAGAATATTACCCTATATTATCTTATGCCATTTGAATATTATATTTTGTTATTTGTATTTTTGTGTGAAATATTATAAATGTATAATTTTCTATTTAAATATGATAAATATTAATACTATTTTCACTCAATATCTAAAAAGATTACATTAATGCTTTAGGACTGATTGTAATGTTTAATGTTTCCTGATTGTTATACCTTAAAAGTAGCACCTGCAATTTTGCTGGACATTTCTTTCATCTATGCTAGTGTTGGGTGTGTATGTGTGTGTGTTGTAGAAAAGAATACAATTTAATAATTTATCAGAGAGATTTATTGGCTGTAGATTTTTGCTGCCATCAACACAAATCATTGTTTAAAAAAAAGAACAAAAAATACAATATACAGTGGTCAGTGTCTAGTCTAGAAGCATATCATATTTTATTTTATTTGCATTTTTGTGAAATATTATAATTGTATTATAATTTTCTATCTAAATAAAATATTCTTTTCCCCTCCATATCTATGTAACAGTAACTCTGCCTTGTCTGTACACTAATAATAAAGCCTACCTGTTATATTTGTACAGTTTAAAAGGAAACACATGAAAAGCGTAAAGGTTTAATATAATTACTTTTACCTTAATAATGTTTTTTTATGTAACTGCAGTATAGTAGTTCTCTGCACAAATCTCTGCACAAAGGCAATCAGTAATGCAAAGACATTAACTACAGAGTTTCCTGAAAAAGTTTGCTGTAATGTTTCTGACTGTCAGTGACCATAACACTTCTCAGACAATACCAGAAGTACTGTTGTGCTTGTGGATTTGATGGCCATTCCAACACGGACCTCTTGTACAGCCTCCTTCTAAGTCTAAGGTATTTGGAATTACAGGGAATCTTCTCAAGAAAAATCAAAACAATCACATCATTTTTTTCATCCATGAGCCTCTGGTGTGCTAGGTAAAAAGCTGTTTTGAAGTCACCACTCTTCATGTACCTATTGTTCAGAATGAACACAGTTCTTTTGCTTTGCTGGATGCTCTGTGAAAGGTTGTCAATGAGAGGCCACCCAGGGATCCAGTCTCGTTCCTCCAGGCACAGGTGTAAGGCTGGATCCTCGTCTTCCTCCAGGTGAATCCGCAGCTCCTGCATCACCCACTCAGACATTGCATGGTCCTTCTTGTCGTAGACAATGAAGGCATCATAGAAGGTACTGTCTGAGGCCATGCGCTTGTAGCCTTTCAACTTAGCCAATATGAAATGGTAGATGTACCAAACATCCCAGAGGAAGAGATGGCTGGACACTGACAGAGCGGTGAAGCACAAAGTCAGAGATGTCAACAGTATGTAAAGAATGATGGAAAGGTAGTTCTCCTGGCAGGCTGGAAGGTACAGGGAGATGACACTTTTACCTTCTTGCTCACCTGGAGCGGCACATTTAACATCGGTGGCTAACCTGGGTATGCGCACTGTAGTGCGGTTAAGCCACATGACAAACCAAATGGAGCGACACGTGCACAGGAATTTGTTGTTGTCAAGAAATAAAGTGTCAAGCTTCTTAATAACATCCTCTGGAAAGCTAGACTGATCAATGTGCTGAATTTCATTATAACTTAAATCAAGGACTCTCAGGTTGGTTATATTTGTCAGAAACATTGGGGTAATTTGGGAAATGTGGTTCTTGCTTAGGATTAGCACTCTGAGAGAAACTGCATAATTAGAAAGTTTTTCTGGGACCTCTGTTAGAAGGTTTTCACTGAGATCTAACACTTCCAATTGTTTAAGATGTACAAGTTTATCCCAGGGGAAAATTTTCAGTTTGTTCTTGTTTATATGCAGTTCTGTAAGTTCTTTCAGGCCTGGAAAAATATCTGGGATGAAGTTGAGATTATTCTCAGAAATGTAAAGTTTCTTTAACCTCACTAGTTTACTGAAGTAATTTATGTATCTGGTATCCCCATCTCTCCAGAGCATATCAAGACGATTCCCTTTGAACTCCAAGTGCTCAAGGGTTAGGCTCTCGATTTCAGTGTTGGTGGATGTTGAAATCTGATTGTAGTTCATTAGCAACTTTTGCAGTTTTCTCAGGTTGTTTGTGAAGTTAAGCATGTGTGTTAAACCCTCAGCTTCAAAGTAATGATTGTTGTAGCTAATGTCGAGAACAACCAGGTTGGTTAGCTCTTCAAAAGCTGATGAATACATTGTATCCAAGCGGTTGGATGAAAAATCGAGGTATTCAAGGTCTTTGAGATTCACAAACTCAGATCCATTTAAACTCTGACTCATGGCATTACCTGAGAGATTGAGACACTTGAGCTGATCCAGATTTAAAAATTTTGAATGAAGAAAAAATATGTTGTTCCTGCTGATGTCCAAGGTCTTGCCACGCTGAGTACACTCTGTATTAAGTTGGCTCACCACTCCAAGTTCCTTATCCTTGTGTTTGCAGCTGCGTGCAAATTCGTCATACCTGAAATAGTGAATCTCTCTCACTTCCCTATTGTAATACTGAGCATTGTGCAACATGGGGTTGTCATACAAGGGGTGTCTCAATAAACCATCAGATGAAAGAGCATTTTCAGTGGGGGTTGAGATTTTGTTTTCAGACAAATTGATAATACTCACCTGTTTAAGCATAGACAGAATGCTAAGATCTGTAATCTTTATAAAATTGAAGCCGAGATCTATCATCCTAAGGTGTTCAAGGGATGCTAGTGGATCAATGTCTTCTTTTTTTAGCTGCTGAAACACTAATCCTCTGATTCGGAGGATCTGGAGAGATTTCAACTGAGAGAATGATTTATTGAGGTTCAGGGAAGCTGGATATTTCTGTAGCTCATAGTTGAAAGACAGGTCCAACTCCTCAAGTTTCGGTAATGAGGCTGGAAAGTCAGTGACTGCTATTTCCTGTGCCAAAAAGTTACTTGATAAGTCCAGTACTTTAAGGTTTTTGCAGCTCTGAAACCACTGGGGTTTAACTTTTTTGAGGGAGTTACTGTGAAGACGCAAGATCTGTAGCTTCTTTAGGTTTTTAAAGGCTTTGTCATCGATGTGGAGAGGTGCATTGTTGGGGCATGGCACACAGGGGAAAGGGGCATTGTAACACCGTGGACAGTTCCCACTGAGGTCAAGGGTCTCCAAATTGGTCAAGTTCTGGAAGTCTTTCACAGTCACCTTGTGAATGTTGTTGTTGTAGAGATAAAGCTCCTTAAGACTAGAGGGTAGTCTTTGGGGTATGAAAGAGAGATTGTTTGCCTTTAGTGATAGCAAAGTCAACCGCTCAAGCAACAGAAAGGCATCCTCCTCAACATAATATGTTGTATTGCAGGGATTTCTAAAGTAGCAGTTTTGACCCAAATAGAGTGTCTCTATATGTTTAAGTTCTGTCAAGTTTTCTTTCAGGATTGAAAAGATACTATTTACCTCCAAACTAAGCAGAACAAGGTCTTTAGGGAGTCCCCTGGGTATACCTTTAAGCTGGTTTCCATCCAAATAGAGAGACTTTAAATTCTTCAGGTGTCGAAACTTCCAGTTTCAATAGTCACACTCTGGTTGCACACATGGTCCTTTGGGCCTACTTTAACTGGCACACAATTGCAACGCATGTCAATCTCTGTAATATTTTTCAGTCCCTTAAAGGAGGTTGTGTTAATGTGAGGAATGTGATTAATGGTGAGGGTCAAGTTGGTGGTATTTTCCGGGATGCCATAGGGAATATATCCAAGGCCCACCTCAGTACAGTTTACACTCACTTCACTCCCATTGCTCACTATGGTGACTTCACATGGCAGACTTTTGGGGTACCACAGAGAAGCCACTAACACAGGCAGGAGAAGCAGAGCGAAACTGAGGAGGCACACCCCTCGGTAACTCCATACCTTTACCTGACAGAAAAGAAAAACCTATGTCAATGTAATTATACAAGAAAGTACTCAGAAAGAATACATGTATCCACTGATCAAAATATGTGACATTGTATTGTGAAATGGACCAAAATCGCAAAGACAATAGAACAACCTTATACTTGATAGCACTAGCCATATTGACAATGGTACAAAACATTTGTAGATTCCATAAATGAATAACTATAATAGTCAACAGAGATTTTTCTATGTAAAATATTTTACATTATTATTTTACATACTTTTTCATCTTTAAAGTGAAAATGTGCATTTAGGTACTGTGTGTGCCTTTTCCAGGGCAAATGGCAGATAAACCAAACCAACAACCACTATCTGAACAAATCAGTGTACTAACCCTCAGACATGTGCCACCATATTATTTCATGTTATAAATAATGATACTTACAACCATCTCTGTCAGCAAACAGTAAAATGATTACTGTTACTCAGTGGATGCGATCTGTCAGGGGATGCAGAGTACGAGTCGTCACAGTGGTTCAGAAGCCGGGGGGATCACAAGACATTGTTATCAAGAGTTCTTTCTTGACTGTAATATGTACTCATGCAGGCAGAGACCTAAACCCCTTGCAAGTGAAAGTGGGTATATTTAGCTTCTGAAACTTCCCCATTACCAAACATGTGAGACCACACAACCCTCAGGTTCAGGTGTTTGATCTCAAAGACTAAAGAAATCATGTCCGAGTTTCTATGACAGAGAGCCAATACATCATATTCCAATGTAATATGTCAAGATTCCTGTATAATCTTTTGCCTTTTTTACTGTACTGTATTATATTTTTTTTATTGCCAATGATGCGATATTACAAATATGTCAAATTAGAGGTATTTACAAATACAGGGTGAGCCAAAAATACGGAAGATACTTTTAATGCTTACATCTTGGTAATCTAAAAATCGTACAGTAACAAATATATTCATTATGAAGCTGACATTCAGGAGTTTTTGATACACATGTTAATTCCTCTGGAATGAAAGATGTCTAAAGTGTAAGGGTAGGTTTGGAAAACCATTTTTTTTTACAAAAACACAGCTAAGAACATTTCAAACTATAGACCTGAATTAAAAGTTGTAAAGAGGTCATTAAACATAGTCAATAATTAGATGCACAGCAGTGCATGGTGTGACTGCCGGAGTGTGCTGTGAAGTTCAGCACAAAGAGAATTAAATATTTATTATAAGATTTTTTCAAGGTACTGTTCACAGATAGCATACACCAAATTTCTTCACAATCGGATTAACACCCTCAGTGTAGTTAGTTTACTTTTACTTTCAGTGTTTTTAAAAAATGTGTAAAATGTAGCCAGCAAGAAGGGGCATGGCCTAATATGTTAAATGCAGGTCATCTCAGGGAATGTGGGGAAAAAAGCAATTGTGTGTCTATACCTTTTTGTTTTGTAGTTGTTAGCCAAAATTGAATATTAAGGAATTATAGCGCCCCCATGGGACAAAGTTTACAAAACATAATGTACTTTAAGAGGCTGTCTGTAGTTAGCCTGGGCACGCCCATACTTCCTGTGCCGCTGCATTTGCATTTTGCATGCAAGTCAGTCTGGCCAAGCTGCCTGTCTACACTGTTTCTACATTAACAGAGAAACTGGGACCAATGAAAATCTAGCATTTCAAAAAGGCAATGACGCTGTAGTTTAGCGACCGGAAATCTACCTCAGTCACTGTCAACATGGCGAACGTGGAGCGACGGCAAAATTTCAATGCAGCTGTAGCTGCTGTTTTGGAATAATTCAAAGAGAAGTTCTCTCTGAAAATAGAGCGAAGGTCAGCCCTTGTAGCATTCCTTACAGGAAAGGACTAAACTAAACCAGACTAAACCAATATGACCACGCTAATGCTAGCGACGGGCATAAAACCGTTTCCCAATCAAATTGTGTAAAATAAAAGGGAAACTGCCTATGGCTGAAATGTGACATTCAGTTTTTTTAAACATAAGTTAATTTCTCTGGACACCACTCTGGAAGTGAATTAAAAACATCTAAAATTTAAGGGTTTAAATTTAAAATAAAAAAGTAGTGGCACGCAGCTCTGTGCGTGGAACCCAAACACAGGGATTGTTAAATTAATATTGTTAGAAATGACCCATGTTTAAAAAACTACTAAAGGTCAGCTTTCCAAAGAATATATTTGTTACACTACTATTTTTAGATTCCAAGATATAAGCATTTTAAATGTGTCCCATATTTTTGGCCCACACTGTAGTATGTCCACAATTAAAGTTTCATAAAGCACTTTTTAGATGGAGATAACTGTTACGTTGTCACGGTACACAGTATATAATATTATTGATGTAGGGCTGTTGAGATTGTATTTGTCCAGAAATGAGTATAAACTAGTTCAATATCATGACAGTTCTGGCACAAATAATCTCATCTAACTCGTGTATTGCTGTTTTAGTGTACTAGTGGTGTTTTAGGTTGTGTTTTTGAGTAAATGAGAGTGAAACTTCATCACAGAGGAAGTTCTACCCAACACACATTTCTGTGACAACACTTATGACCGACTGTTAACATTGTTGCCCTCTGGAAATAGTTGGAAGCGCAAGGATGGCAAAAACTTCTGATTAAATTTACAACACAGCACATGATCTTACTATAAACTTAGCCAACCATTAAACCATTTTATGGGGAGATATATTGTTTTTAAATTTGAATGAAAATATAATACCAAAGATTCAGTCTTGTAACTGAAATGCATATTAACATGTTTTCAAAGAAGACACACCAACAGATGGAGTGGTTAAATTACTTGTTACTTTAATTTTACCAGTTAATCACAAAAAGAAATTTCATTATATTTAATTAATTAATACTAAATACAATGTAGACTCTGGAAATGCAAAAACTATGTTAGATGTGAACATAAAGTGGTGTTGACGTGTTTAGTGTTAAGTTTGTGTACAATCTCTTTACAGTCAGAAACTAATCCTCAAAACCACTTTAGCATGTGGGCTTTAAATTATGAATGACATTATTGGATGAAATAACTAAGTCTACCAGAGAACCCACAAGGATATTTAACCTAAAAGACATTGGGTATACTTCAGATGATGTACTTGAAAAAAATCCAGATGGATCAAATTGTTTGATGTTTTTTAGAAACTCTATTATAGAATTTATAATTTTACATATTAGACAAAATATACACAAGGCAAGGATAAATCATAGCAGTTCAACAATGGAGGGCTGGGCCAGCCTATGTCTTATGTATGGCTTTTGCAATTGATCATTAAAAAGACAATAGTGTTTATTTCAAGTGAGCAAGTCATTGAGCAGACAGTGGACATGGCAGTGGAATGATGTGTCAGTGCTCTGATGCTTTGGTTCTGGACACAGGGGGAAATGGGATGTTTACTCCTTGACACATCACCAGTACATCTGGGCCATGACCACCACTTCCAACTCACCTCATGGTATTTCACTGCTTCCATTAGAGACATGCCCCAGGGTAACCGGTAGACTGAAAAGACCAGGCTGCTGGTCAACTGATTAGCACATCTTTTGAAGTGTTGGGAGTCAGTTTGGTAACACTCGTTGCCATCCATTATGCATCCAGCTGAAAGTGTACTGCATACTTTGCACTGAAGGGACTGGTTAGGTCTACTTGTTTTGTCTTTCAAAATGCATAGCACCGTCATCGTCCAAATTGTACTTGAGGCATAATGATGTTTTTTTTTCTTTTTTTCTGATTTTCAGCCTGCTCTCACCCAGCTGTGCTTGGTGGTATCAGTTCCTCTTCAGCAATGTTTTCTTTGTGTGCCTGTGGCCTTTCTGCACCACCATCTAGTGAGGGGCCAGCTTGAGACTTCAGGGACCCTTGGCTCATACTTACACACATCTCTGTTACTCTGTCTCTGTCCTCAACAGCAGTGAGCAGGACTGTGGCACATTTAGGTTGTCAGGTTGCGAAATTTCCTTATTTAGCACTGCAGAAAAGTGTATGCTTCCATTTGCAAGGGCATCCAATTGACATGGCTCTGACACTGGCACTGGCAAGAATCAGCTGGCACTGTGAGAAGAGCACCTCCACTCCTGCACCCACTCTGGACGGGCACCCGCGTTTGCTTTTGGCTTTTCCCCTAAAGTGACGCTCCCTGAGCGGATTGCTCTTTTTTTGTCCTGCGTGTCCAACCTGAAAGACGGTCCCCAGTGGCACCTTGTGGCCATGGAGTGGACGGAGAGGAAAGAGGCTTTGGCGGGGGAAATTGAATGGGACTCAGAACTCCATTTCAGGGCCTCCACACTCTCCTGCTTTGGCACTTTTTTGACAGTGTGCGGTTGTGAGACAGTGGTGGCATGGGGACTAGACTTGACTTCAGTGAAGCCAGGCGACTGCTTCCTCTTTTGGCTTCCCAGAGCTCCAGACATGCTACACTGGAGTGGCAGAGAAAAAGAGAAGTGTTAAGCATTTAGCATAAATTATCATTAAGGTTTATGCCATGTTAACTGGTAATAAGTGCTCTAATACTGTTGTTGTACCTATAAATCATTGGTCCTACAACATATAGTAGCTGTTGTATATAACTCTGCTGCAAGATATCATAAACCTTTGGCCCGAAAACCTTTGGCCCGAAATGCAACTTGGTTCTCAACAACAGTTTAAGTTCCGCTAACTTGTACTCGTTCACTCTCCACCTATGCTGATGATAAACCTTCATTGGATTTAGGGTAGGTAATTATTTGTGCCAGGCCAAAGCATACAGTTAGTTAGTGGAGGGGACTATCACAAAAAAACAAAGCAGCATAATTTGTAAAACAAACCAATTTGTTTCACTGGCAAAACTGCGTTTCACCACATGACTGTATATCTTACTGATGAAGAAATTTTAAAACTATAACTGCACTTTTTACATGAAAAAGAAGGTCATCGCTTTAAGATGTATGCTTTAGTGTACAAAAAATAACAGAAAAAACTATACTTGGTTCTAACACTACTTGTACTACCACTTGGATTATGTGGCATTATCAGTTTTGGTACATGGTAAACTGTGTCCTGTGTCTGCTCATACATGTGGGTGCATATATTACTGTTTGTCCCACAAAAAGAGTGCTTGTCAGGTATACCTGTGGTTTCTCTGATCTTGGGAATACGATGGCAACTGTCTCGAATAGTTCCAAATGATGGCTCGGCACCTGGTTGTGCATGGACCTTGCGCACCAAGGAAGGGTCTATATTCTTGGCGTAGGCCTTCTCCTCTGGACTCATGTAGCCCAGGCCCTTAAGTGAGGACTCAGTGAGCAGGTGTGTGCTGTCTCCGGTGCAGAGAGGAGAGTCCATAGGCGTCACACAGCTGCTGCTTCCTGTGCTGCAGCCTGCATCAATGGAGGAACACTGGGAGCTCTGGAGAGAGTGAATGCCCTCGCTCTGAAGCGATGACATGCGCTTGGCCAAGGTGTACTCATACAACCGTGTGGCGTCTGGCTCTACAGAAGCAATTTTGCCCATCTGCTGCTGTTGTTGATGCTGCTGTTGCTCCGCAGGGAGCATGAGGGGTGGCTCAGTGGTGTAGGTGTCCTTGGCTGGAGAGCGTGTGTACTTGCAGAGTCCAGCGGAACCATTCTCATCGGGTCTCTCCGCCCTGGGCATGGCTTTGTCAGCATGAGACGTCTGCAGGACATATTCATAAGTGAGTTCTGAAGGTCCACATGCAGCTGGTTTATTCTCAGACATCTGTTCCCATCTTTGGGTCTTCTCATTAAATGGAAGTGACATCCTCTCCATTTCAAATGGGAGCAATTCACGTGCATTGAAGCTGTTGTATTTTCCAGCCTGGTGTGGGTCTGCTAGGTCTCCCTTAGGATCCAGAATTGTCATCTGCCTCAAATAATCTGAACCCTCATCAGGTAACCTGTTGTCAGCCTCGTTGGTCTTTCTCTGTCCATGGCAGGTAGTCATCACTGCATCCATGTGCATTTTGCTAAAGTAGTCTGTGAGCGACTTGGTCTCCATGGTCTCTGGTTCCATCTCAATGACATCTGAGTGAAGGACCTGTGAAGAAGGCACTGCTGTGGGCTGATAGTCCTCCTCCTGAGGTTTGGAAGGAATGGCCTGTGCTAGCATGACTCCCTCACCCTCACATATGCCCCGGCGAAAGTCTGTCTTTTCCTCGGCCAGCGTTTGGTAGCCTTCAGCAGTAGCTACAAACATTCGCAAGGAGCTCTCTGAGAGTTTCTGAGCTGCGGCCAGCTCCGAGTTCTCTGTCATTTCAGACGAATTTGTTTCATTTCCAGAATCAGAAGATGATTCGGGACTAAAGGCCCGAGATATTTCTACACCTGTGTGTCACAGAAAGACAAACATTTTATTAATAGCAACATATGAGGCTCCTCAGAGATATTTGAAAAGAGTTTATTTGTACAAAATGAATGAGGATAATGAGTTGAAATGCAATAAATGTGTTGGTACATAAATAATAAAGCAAACAAAAAATAAATGAAAAAGAAACAACTCACATTGAAACAACTCACATTGAAACATTTATGTGAATAAACAAATAATGCTCACACAAAATAGAAATGAAGGAAAACATGGGATCATATTTAATAGAGAAAATGAGTAAAGGAGGCAGAGAAACAAAAAAGAATGGATGACCGGAACTTGGATGTGCCGTCAATGAATGAATGTTACTATAGTATAAGAACCTGAACTACTGTCCGACTGAGGGTGTGACTGTTCTTCAGATGCTGCAAGAGCCTCCAGGGCCTGCAAGGTGGAGACCACAGCTTCGTCCAAGGCCTCCTCTGTCTCGCCCTCACTCTGTGTGGGTATGGCATCGATCAGGGACACAGGGATGTCATTACGCCTGGCTTCATTCATCTGTCCATCTGCCGCCACCGGCCCACCTTCCTCATCTGAGCTATCTCTGAAACCGGGTGGGGGTGCAGCGATGGCCAGGTTCAGCGACTGGAGAAGAACATCGCTGTCCTCCTCGTCATTGCCCTCTGGTGGCGGGGGCAGCGAGGTGAGGTCTATGATGTCGTCGCTGGACTCGGAGAGCGAGAGGAAGGTGGGCTTGTCCGGCAAGTCTCCCATCACCATGTCCTCCTCGCAGCTGATCTCGTCCTCGTCCTCAGCGTCGTCTGTCGTCTCCGCGTAGCAGATGTCGTGAAGCAGTGGCTCCTCGATACCCTCAGCATTGCCAAAGATCTTGGCATCTCCGTAGACGGGATGAGAGGAGTACTGGAAGTTGTCCCCATCCAGCACAGGGTCCAGGCTCTTGTAGTCATCCACATGATGCACGTACATGGACCGGTGCTTGTCTATCACCTCCGGAGCATCGTCCATTAGTCTCTGGTAGCCCAGGTTCTGTGGATTCACCCGGTCCAGAGGAGGGTCTCCAAAGATGAAGGACACCTTGGCACTCCTTGGGGAGTCCTGGGGCTTTGCACGGGGCACACACAGGTAAGGTTGCGCGTGGGTGCCCCGGCTGGCATGCTCAGGCCTGTCTCCCATAGGCCCTGAGTGTGAGGGCTGCTGCATCTCTGTTATGTAGAGGGGAGCGCCGTCACCATCCCTTCTTCCATAGTTGTGGTGGTCTGCTTCTTTGTTCGACAGTTCCCTTGTGCATGCCCGGTGATTGTGCTCCTCATAACCCCCAAAGGGGGCGCTGTAATTCCAGTCAATGGCTTGGTAGGTATGCTTCCTGCTCAAATCATGCCCTGGTAAGGAAACACAAGAAGCAAATTTAAGGTTGGGCCTAAACCTTCACCCAATTTGAACCAGATTTTAGACTGCCTGTTCCCATCTATTTTTAATTTGACCTCATAAAATGTAATATTAAAATAGCCTTTGGCAGAGGCGGACATCTCAGGTTCAAAAAGTCAAAGTCCTGCGACATTTTTACCAGCCAATTCACTAAACCAGCTGATCCTAATCAGCACTACTCTTTATCCAGGTAGATGAACCTGTGTTAAAAGTACAGGCGAAGGAAGTAGATGCCATGACGTTTACTTTCTTAAACTGATTTCTCTACCTCTGGCCTTCAGGATGTCAGTGAAATTAATAAATATATGTTTTAAATTAAAACAGTTTAATTTGGGCCAATACATACCTCCTGTGTTGCTGTTGGCCATATTAAAGATGGACCTGCGAGAGTCTACTAATAACCTGTAATATCCAGCAGTCATGCATGCCAGATTCATGGCATCTGTGGACTCCATAAGCAGAGTGATGGGCTATAAACAAACATAACAGTGAGATAGTAATTACTTTAACCAGGAAAACAGCTCTGCACTGAATGACATATTAGAAAGTGGGACAACATCAAAAGATGTTAAACATACAGCATCATTTAGACCTGCAAATGTAGTGCTCACCTTAACATCTAAGACATGCAGCTCCACCCTGACATTTTTTTCATCCTCGGTGTACATCTCAATGCGGTTGACATGGCTGAAGTCAGCCAGCAATGCCACCAGGTTGGTCTTGGTGTTAATGACATGACTGATGCCATATCTGGGGCCCACAAGTAGAGTCACCTCTGTAAGCTTCTCTCCCTGCTGGGAAAATTGGAGGACCAAGACAGTTATATCCCTTGTTGGTTTAATGATATTATATTGGCAGATTCATAACAATAAATGAAAGTAGTTTACTTACCAGTAATACAGATTTGAAAACACGCCCACCATACAGTCGCAATTCACTGAGATATTTCAGGTAGTGCACCTTTGCCTGCAAGGCAGTCAGCTGAAAGACAATGTACATGTCATTTTACTAAGGGGGTAGAAAATGTTTGATTTTCTGGCACCCACTAGGGGGCAGCCTTTGCCTATGCTTTATCACATTTGGCTGACTAACCACATCAGAAGGCCTTAACAGCCAACAACAGAAATACAGCACGAGTCTGAAACCAGTGTACCACCACTGGCTGGAAGATCATTAGCTGTGCAGTTCTCTGTTAATTTCCTTTTCTTAACAGATTTGGTTACCTATCAAGCTTTGAGAATATTGCTTCTCTCTAAAAAGATAAATGAATGCACATTTGTCCTCATGTCTTCTCTACTGTATTTAGTCAATTTACAATAGAGATGCGTAAAACTGAGGGAGGGAAAGGAGAGTACCTTTTTGCCTGGAGGCACCAGGTTCTGGTTTGTTTTGAGAATGTGTGTAAGCGCTTTTTTTATGTTCTTCTCTTTCATGCTGGACAGTACTGCTGGGGGGAGGAAGAGAGCCAAGCCCCATTCCTTCCTGTGAAGCAAATAATCATAATTTCTTACTTACTTAAATGCTGCGTATTTACCATAGAAACCTTGTCTGTAAATGTGTGGTGTTATTTTGTTTGAACACAGTGACTGGATTATTCTAGGCATTTGCAGTGTAGCACATAGATAAACACTTAGCAATGGAGAGTTGCAGCAGATAGACCAAGATAATCTTTTACAGATAATCTGCGCAGAGATCTGTCAGAGTGTGAAGGGGAGGCAAGAGGATGCATGGTAGGGCATATTTTCACCCATGCTCAGGGTTAAACTCACTCGATGTACTTGAGGGAGACCTTCTGGGTCTGCTTGGTGTTGACAGTCAGGATGTACATCTGCAAGGCGGCCAGGCGAAGGGCGGTGTCATATTTCAGTTCCGAGCCAAAGCGCTCCAGAATCACATCATTACAGCTCTGGAAGAGTGGGGGAGGGCGTAGAGGAAGCAGGTAGAGATGAAGTCACACAGGCACTGACATTCATGCCCCACCGCTCCTCTGCATGGGCATACCACCACGTTTAGTCCACGTTGCAAGTGTAGTGAGCACCAGCAGCGATTGTGCTAACGACAACTATGTGGTAGATGGCTTTGTTGAATTCACCTTGCGAGCCCCAGAGCCAGTCTTTGTAAGGCCCATGTCTTATTTGGTTGTGCGTGGCAATAGCTATTTCTGGTGTTGAGAAAAGGTGTTTTGCTGAGTAACAGAACTGACCTGGACGTAGAGGTATTCAAATGCCACCGCATCTCTCCTGAGCAGCTCCACAGGATCCTTGGGGACAAAAGTGAGGCGGAAAAAGCACTTCATCTTGTGTGCCCCTGGCCTCTGTGTCACCTGGGGGGACAGCAGCATGGGAGGATTAATCATGCTAGTGACATCCAGCATATGAATGGTTACTGCACTGCTAGTAAATACCTGCTTTTATGAAGACATATAATCTGCCATACAGCACATTATCACCTAATATATATACCGACATATTTTATATATGAAGGATCTAAAATGATTGAAAATTCTATTCAACTATGGCTCTGTAACAGGGTGCATTTTCATTATATGGTCTCATTTAGGTGAAGTGCCTGCAGTGTGAGGAAATAAAACCTGGTTGGGTAGAGGTGCACAGACTGACTGTTCAGGTTTGGTTCTAATGGAGCTAGCCATGCCCACCTGAGTTAGCATCTCCTGCTCGTGCAGGAGAGTGAGCTTGCTGCAGGAGCCCTCTGCCCGTTGCTCCAGCACCAGAGAGAAGTGCTCAATGGTCTTAATGGACAGCTTCTCTTGCAGGGTCAGGATGACATCCTGCCATACACAGATATGCATTATTAACAGGGGCCCAGGGAGAAAGACAGCGCAGAAAGAAAGAGAGAGAATAGCATAGAGCTTAGTAATGGTGTTTCTTGATGGAAGGTTAGGCCTGAATAGCTTTCTGCAGATGGTGAGAAATATGCAATAGCACAATGAAATTCTAAATATACTTATATTAATGTCATGCCATTTTAATGATATTTGTGAAATATTTCAACGTTATGAATACAAGACATTGCTTTAATTCTTCGTGTTGATTATTACACTGTGCATTACTAGGATATTTTGAAAGGTTTTTGCTAGGAAACTGGTAGTGCTATAGATGCTTGGTATACTTTCAGGATTGGTTGAATTTCTCATGACATAGGTTACTGAAAATTATCCCTCTTGAATGATGTAATAGTACCTTAATAGAAGTGTTGCTGTCAAATTTGAATGATTTAGTCTGTCCATTTTCAAGGTACACTTTCAGAACATTTGGCATGAAGAGTAAGGAATTATCCTTCACCGATTCCTGAAATGACATGAATATGTAATAGCATAAGCCTAGCATGTCAGTCAAATGCTACAGGACTGCTGAAAATATAACAAGATTGGAAATGAAGTGCAGAGCCTCCATAAACATGGACAATACAAATATTAAATTGTGATTATTTTAGCCGTTATTAAAGTTTCTTTTCCCACAAAAATGAATAGTGATTATTTAGATTCAGAGCAGTCATTTATTACTTACTGGAACCTGGCCATTTATGATGACCTCCTCAGCAAAACGCACTTTCACTGGGTTGGACTTCAGCTTGGCCTTTTTGGCTGCACTAATGAATGCAGACTTGGGTGACTGAAAAAGAAGCACAAAGAGTTATCCTCACTAATGTCCACCCGTTACAGAAACGCTAACCTTTCCTTTGTGTGGTCCCCACATAAGCCAGAACCAATTTTTCTAAGAGCTGAATACCTTCATAGCACAATAGCTCTCTTTCTGGTTATCATTTGTCTGTCAAATTCGTTTTTTTACACTCTACTCATACTTATTACTGATGTAAATGAAGCATCTTTTTTTCTGGTGTATGACAAAAATTGAGTTTTTTAAATAGCAAAATCAAGAATCACAGCAATAGTGGGAGTGTGAAATAGCCATCATTATTATGTGTGTCAATGTCTGTGGATAAAAAGGTTGTAGTTTTAGATGGTGATATTAGAGGTAGGGTAGGAGAGTACTAGTAGTACTAGTAGTACTAGTAGTACTAGTAGTACTTTTTACTATATTGCTTAAAATCCCCTTAACACCTAGTTGGCAACCAATTAATTAAATGCTCTAACACAAAAATAAAACATGTTAGTCACCTGTGGGACAGGACAGGACTGAAAACGCACCATCCAATTATTTTAAGCGACCTGTTTGAAATGATAGGCCTGTTACCATTCAATCAACCTGAACTGCCATTTGTCCCTCCCCTCTCCCCCATGCATGAATCTGGAGGCATGGTTTCAGGGGGAAGTCTGAAGAAAGGGGTTTGGACTTTTGAACTGTGTACTTTCAAAATGTAGCTTCCTTGAACCGTTTTTCCAAGATCTCCTACCCTACCTTTAAAATAAGGTGGATAATTATAACATTTTTAATCAAATGGCTAAGCACTATTTTGGAACATTTAAACAAAAAAATAGACAGTGAAATACATTACAGTTATATCTTATTAAATCTTCCCTCTTAAAGTATAAATATTATTCTCATCACTCCCTGATCAAGAAAGTCCATGCATGGCCTCTGAGGGCAAAGTACTCCAACAGTGTTTTTGATAGCAGCTTGTAATGTTTTTATTAAATACTTTAGTCAGCCAAATGCAAAACGCAGTGTCATTCAAACTGCCGGAAACTATTTTCACCCTCAGTTAGTGAGTTGAGAAGTGAGCTAGTGACTTTCAACTGCCATTGTCTTAGTGAAGGAGACAAAGTAGTGGACATCACAAAAGAAAGGGATCATTACATTAAAGGACACTTAAGAAGAAATGGGATTTAAAGAGATGGAGGCACTTACGGGGTATGGCTGGACCACAGTCAGCACGATAGACTCTTTGCAGCTTCTGCAAAACAGGACACATGCAAGAATTAAATAGAGAGAATATATAGAATATGTATGAATGTATAATTCCTATTTAAATACAAGACAGTATTTTGCCAGATTTTCTAGTTAAGGCTGAGGTGGTTCTATGATCATATAATTCTATTCTATTTAAACCAGTGAAACACCAATAAATGCTTTTAGTTTTCACTGACACAGAATTGTTATGTCTGACTTACTATCAGTTACAATGTATAAGAGTATTCCTTTGTTGTAAATTGTTTGTAATATTTATCTAATAACATCATAAATATCACAAAATTAATAAATTAGCCTTATCTGTTATATGACATGTATTACAGATTAATGGCTATGCAAGTCCGTGTGATGAATAACCTAAACAATGGAGTAGCAGCATTGTAAATTTGGATTTAAAAATAAAAACTGTGAGAGCTATCACTCCTGGCAAGTGGTCAAATTACTATCATGCCTGAATACACTCAGGGTCGAGACAGTCATGACTGGCAGCTATTTATGATGTCGATATTCACCGTCAGCTGCAGGGTACTTAAGGCCTCACTCTTCACAGGTTTTTATTAATCACAGGTTAATATTAATCACTGAACTTTGGCATATTTAACGGTACCGAAAGACTTGAATGACAGAAATTGTCTACCTGGAACAGAGGTGAAATGCCCATAGCCAACTAACCTTAAAGGTGATGATACACAGGGCGACTTCGTAAGCAATCTTACTGGACAACAACATAATTGGCTCCTTATTTTCAGATAGGAAGATGGTGGAACATTGCCTGATGCTTACCTAGGCTGTTCTAGTAAAATTATAATAAAGTCCCTTATGTCTTAGTACCATTGCCCAGCAGCATTACTCAGAAAGTTGCCCAGTGTATCATTATGTTTACAGTAGGTTGACTTACAGACTGTAGAGTGCAACTTACAGGTCGCACTCTACAGCCATGGCAACTGGGAGCTTAGGGGTGACTGTGTGTTACCTGACTAGGTCGATGACCCTCTCTCTGGGTGCCGCGCCGACTGCCTCATCGTTTATCATGACGATCTCGTCCCCGGGGATGAGCTTGCCCTCTGAAGGACCCCCTGCACAGCAAGTACAGTTCCAAATATATTATCACTATCTGTTTATTTCAACTCACTGATAATCATTAATATGGTTGGTGGATGGTATCCTCTGGATATACCACTGTAAATGTCTTAGCATAAACTAAACCCCACAGTACCCTCATACAATTGCATAGTAAGGAAAGCATATCAGCATATAAAGCATAATAGCATAGAAGAAGAATGGACCTCATATGAGTACATCAAGCATTTTAGCATGTTTCAGCTGTGCCACTCTTCCTACCTGGGGTGACGGAGCGGACCACTACAGGTTTCTCACTTCCAGCCACAAAGCCGAAGCCAAGCACAGGATCGCGTCTCATCTCCACCTTCCGAGGTACGGGCGGACTGACCTTCTCGATGTCCAGGCGGACCTCCTCCAGCGAGCTGCTCTGGGAAATGTAACTAAAAAGGAGGAAGGGACAGCCTTGTCTGAGTAACACACTAGGCAACAGCACAATTGGCAAGTGCCAATTAACATTTCCGTCTCCTTTTCAATTACAGATTGTACTGTTACTCTTACATTTTCACACTGTCACACTGTCACACACACAGACACACACACACAGACACCACACACACATACATATTGTCAGTTCTTTCAGAAAGCCAACCCAACTTCTGTTCAGCCTTTGATGCAAACATTATCATGTATGTTTGTGTTCTTTAGTTATTATAGCTATTATTTGTTAAAACATCAGCACTGTATATGCAGAGGTCTTCGTCAACCAACACCAGTTGAATTAGTATTCCCTGTTGCTTTCTATAACAGGGCTTTTTTCAGCTTCTGCAGTCACAGAAAAGCTCCTTGCTGAGCTTGAGATGCTAACAATGTGCCATTTTTCCGCCACCTTCCTTCTCCTTCCAGTTGCCTCCATTGTTCCTTTTGCTCATCTCAGCCGCAGCACGTCTCCCTACGATGCCCACATTGTTGGCTAATTAAAGCCGTGGGCAGGGTAGGCAGTGTGCAATTCACCATCACTTCTGACACATGCTCTCCTCCATGGAAGAGAGCTACAATTAATCTTTCAAGGCATTCTGTGGGAGAACGCTGGTTACTGCAGATCACAGGGGGGAAGTTAAAGCTACCGTATAAACAGCTGCATCACATCACCGTGTCAGTAAAAGGGGTTCCATGAATTCAGAGGTCAGTATTTTTTTATTTTAATTAGACACCTCAATGTGTTTGTATATGCTGTACGCCTCTACTGACACTTTATGTCACAACAATTTTGGGGGGTGAAACTGAACTCTCTAAAAACAACTTTGCATATACAGTATAGCTGCACTATAATGACAACCACAGCAGATTGTGTGTGATGAAAAGCATATAGACCTCTGCATCCAGGAAGTACGCTGTCTCATCCTCAGCCACGACCACCTGCTAAACATGGACAGCCTCCCAAAGTGATGACAACCATGGAGCTAATGGCTCCTAATCATCACCATTAGCTTTAATGAATCCCCCACTCAAACGCAGTTCTTTTCTTTAAGACTGCACTCAATCAACATAGGCATCGTTTCATGTGCCACCTACACTGTAAAAAGTGAAGCACAGAACCAACTACAAAAATTAAGGCAACATGCTGCACTGATCTTTTTGCGTTGGTTTAAGTTGCACTATTTTTCAAGTATCATGAATATGCATAGCATAGTGCATGATAAGTTAAACCAAAGTAAAAAAAAGATCCATGCAGCATGTTGCCTTATTAGTTTAAGTTGGTTCCATGTTTTACTTTTTGTAGTGTACCATCAACATCCCTTCTCAGTTCAGGTTCACATTATAAAGTTTTGTAAATGACTAACTTAATGTCATTAACTGTTAGCCACTGTCCAGATGAGTGAATTGCTATCTTCTTCTTGAGCCTCAAACAAGTATAACAGCAGCTGCCTGTTTCCTCATTGATTTGAACTCACAGGATTACTGGTAGATCACATGATGCATGAACACATCAATCAATATGTCAGCCAACCACGACCAGCCTTTTACGTGAACATTCTATCACATCACACAAACCAATGGACACCTGACTTCAGCCTGTCTGTAGGTATCTGTCTAGTCACTAGCCACATGGTCAAACGTCAGTAAGTGAGCAAGATGGGTTCAAGATGCACGACAGGTCCTGCAGGCTCAAGGTTGCCTGCTGGACAGAGCATAGCGTAGCTCCAGGGCTTAGGTCATATCCTCTCATGTAAGTGGTCCTGAGCTGATGAAAGATTAGATAACCATCTTTTTTTCCATGTGCCTAGCAGGGATGGCTGCTGCCATTAGAGCTGTTTTGATTATTGTTATTCCATCTGGCCACATGCATCTTTGCAAAAATAAAAAGAGTTAAAACTGTCTTTCAAAGGTAACCCTCTCTGGCATCAGAGCAGGGACTTTTTGGACATGGCTACTTCTTTTCTTACTACCATAAGGATCATGTTTATTAGGTGGACAGAGTCCAGTTATTTGATATCTTCGTGGTTAGGCTTTTCCTGTACACATGATGTTCTCTAAATATACAAATATTTATTAGTGATATAATCCTCAAAGTGTTGTGTGTATGTAAATGATAGAGGCATTAAGTGTCCTCACAATATCATCTATCATCTAACCACTATTTCGGACACCCCCATTCACTTAAATCACTGATTGCTGACCATGATTAAATCTACTGCTTGATATGCCATGAATGTCTCTCAGCACCGGCTCACACTAAAACCATGACTTTTAAGTGAGTGTGTCTGCAAGACAGAAATAAATCTCTCTCCTTGGGCAGTTCAGCCTTAAGGTATGGTGTCTGTATGTGTGCATGCAATCTCTTCTATCACACCCTCTGTTTCAGAGAATATAAGGCACATTTCAGGGTTCCTCAACATTGCCTGCACATCAAGTACCACCAGTTTCCTGCTTGTAGTTAAGTCTCTGTCTGTCTCTCTGTCTGTCCCTCTTTCTCTGTCCTTCTCCCTCCTTCTTTTTCACTCTCTCTCTCACTCTCTTATTCTCTTGCTGGCTCACACCACACACACACACACACACACACACACATGCGCGCACCCCCACACACCCCCCACACCCCCCCACACACTAAAATGCTCTGTGTTATAGTAGACAGCATTATGCATATATGCTGAATCCTGCCAAGGCCTTTCTTATGGCACAGCATAATAAAATATTGACACAAGACTTTAAAGATTAAAACTCAGAGTGTCACCCACTCATGCATTCTAAAGCAAGAGTATCAACACTAGAATGGAACTGCTGCATGTACAGCAGACATGTACTGAGTTCCTCAGTCCAAGCAGATCTCACGTGGTTCATTGTATACCAGTCCATCTCTTTCTCTGTGTCCTATGCATTTGGGAAATGCTGTGTTTAGGTCTTATGTAAGCTGCTGCTGTGGTCGCTGAGGCCACAACCCATGCGCACTAAGTCCCACTCTTCCACCCAGCCTCGGTAATTCAAATGTATCCCTCTCCTCCTGCAGGAGACTGTATCACCAAGGCAGACACTAAACTGCAGCAAGATTCGCCATAGCAACAAAACAAAGATTTGGAATTAGAGGAGTGGAAAAAAAACGCATGAGAATACAAACACAGAATATGCGTCTGTATAGCCTGGCATATTTTTAGAATCATAGCAAAATGAACACAACTAACACATGACTGCTAGAGGGGGAGAAACAAAGAGACAGAAACAGTCACAAAGTCTTATCCTCCTACAGCGGCAGAATTCCCACCATGAGCAGCCTGAAGGCACACTTGTTACACTGGGATCCCTCATTAGCATCTGCTGAAAGTGCTGCGTGGAAGGCGAGAAAACGCTTCTCTTTACCTGCGCCGATGCCCAGAGCAGAGAGCCTCTCCTAGCGCTGGATCACAGCGACACAGTGGCACCGCATCTCATCACAGCTAAGCAGCAGCATTTGTAAAGAAACTCTCTCTGTGAGATCAAAGCCCTCTTCTCGCCATGCAGCTGGATTGTCTGAGTGTTTTTTATAGCAGCGCTCTGGCTATACCTCCCTGCTTCTCCTAGGAGATTTTTGGCAGGGAGTGAGAGTGCTAGACAGAGCACAGGCTGCCTGCCTCTGAGCACAGTGAGGTGAACAGCAGTGGCGGAGGGGTTAGGTAGGGAGGGAGGGAGAGAGAGAGAGAGAGAGAGAGAGAGAGAGAGAGAGAGAGAGAGAGAATCAGTATGCTGCTGAATGCACAGATGGAGAAGGGGGGCACTAAGGGGTGGGGTGGAGTGGGTAGGGTATGGTTAGAGGAAGCGGGAGCTGGGCATAACGTGTCTGGGATAATCACAGATTGTGGGGGGAAGAAGAAGCCTCCCAAACATCTGCATGTGAAGCGCCTACTCACTTGCTGAAGCAGTCTCTCCCCTCTCTACTGGATGCCATGTCCCAGCCATTGGGGGGACCTTGGGAAGGACTCCAGCTGCCAGAGGGGGGTGGCCAGCCTGACGCCTTGGTCCTGTGGCTGCTAAAGGGAATAAAATGTCAAATTCTGATTAATTAAAACATAATCATAAATAATCCTAACCATAAAGCTTTCATAGCAGTGGTTTGGTGTGTGTGGATTTAATGTCATTTAAGTAGTGTGCAGAGGCTTTAATCACTCACTACAAAGTGAATTAATTTTGCAATCTTGACATGGCAACATAATTACCATGCTTCACTTTTGTGTTCTCTGCCCCATGAAATTGGTTTTATTTCTAGTTATCAGCAGATTCCCCAGAAGGCTCTTTTCATTCTGAGATTCCTCAATCATGACAATGTCAAGTAAAGTTCAAAGATACACGAAAAACTTATCATGGGCCTTGACACACATTGTCTAACAGAAGAGCATTCTTTCATTGACCATCCCACCATACTAGTCTACACCAGATGGTAAAAAAGGTGGTACCTTTTGTGCTCTTACATGATATGGATGTCATCTCAAACTGCTGAGGCACCACCTACAGTATGCAATGCTATGCTTAGGCTAACCATATTCTCATGTTGTTTTAGTCAACCTACTTACACCAAAAGCAACAAAAAGCTAATAAACTGCCTAACTCCACAACAGAGCTTCCACATTTTCTGGAAGTATATTTCACGTTACTAAAGCAAACACTTTCAAACCAAACACTTTTCATTTTACTGTGTCTAAAATGTGCCCACAAGATCCATATGAGCCTGTACATGGTGCACACACATTGTGAGTGAAGTGCCTGAGGTTCTCTGCACTTAGCCCACTGCTAACGTGACCCAGTTGCCTTCAGTAAGCATTAGTGACATTAGCCTAAATAAAACATTCAAAAGAAAGACAATAACAACAATAACACACATTTTGTATAGCAAACATGCATTAGTGGTGACTGACCATATAACCTAATTCATCATCTGACTCTAGACACAAGGAAAGTAACTGCACAAATTTAAGAAAGAAGTATTACCTACATGTTGTGAACAGTTGGATTAATGGATTAATCCATCAAATCAAATACCTTATTTTGACAGTGTATCAGCATCATACAGATCAGTGTAACAAAGTATGTAACAACTGTCTACAAGTAACACTAATCCCTTACCCTAACCCTAAGGTAAGTACATAGAGATACATTTTGTTCAAAATTGAAAATAAAACACTTATTCTGGCTGACTTTAGATCTGGTTAGTAGACAAAAGGACTGCTCTACTCACAGTTGGAGTTGGTGCGCCCTCAGAAAAGTAAAAGAAAAAATGACCCAAACTCTGCTCCATAATTCCCACAGTGAATACAGACTGAAGCGTGGCACCAGTAGTGTTTTGATCTCTGACGTGCTCTTATGTATTTCTTTTGGTCTCTATGGCCCTCGAATGGTGGGTGCATTCCTCTTGAATACAGCGCACAGGAGAGGTTCAGGAGCCTTGGCCACACAGTGAAACTGAGCCTACTCAGCAGCCATCAATAAATGATGCAGCCTCTGTCATGTCCGCCTGACTAATAGTGGGCCAAGAGTAACACACGCTGCACTATTCGTGTACAGCTGAGCGTGGACTCAGGTGATAAACACTCTCATAGGACTCATCATTTATGACGGATGATAGTGCTGTTAATTGAACGAAAAAACCATACTGGAGGATTTATCTTTATAAAGGTCGGTGTTTGTCTGTGCCTCTGTCTCTGGATCCCAAAGCATTAGCCTATGTGCTGTAAACAGAATGAATAAATAAAGCACACCACCTTCTTGTAATTGCAAGATGTCCTTGCTGCTAATTTTGTGGGGTCAGTTTTGGATAATTGCTAATAAGGGACTTTGTGTAGTGACTTGTGATGAATGCAGCACACCAGTCACAATTTCTCAAAGGCTGTGATGCTGGATAAGTGATAGACCCCATCAGTCATTCAGTGATAAAACAAGCAGGAGTAAATTGGAGGGTCCTGCTTAATGTCCCACTGTTCCCTGTTGCCATGGCAATAAAGGTCAGATGAGTTGAAGTATCTAAGTGGGAATTACAGAGGGTCAACTGGTTTTATACCTCATAAGTGCGCCATTACATATTGACCTTGCATAATGATGATTATATATTTTACATGTGCACTGAAATGAAAAGCAGATACTTGTTGTTGTTGTTGAACTGCATAGCAAGTACCTCTTGGTAACACTGGGAATCATATGGCAGACATTCAAGAGGGCATGAAAACATTTCCTTTTCCCTGTCCACTCTCCTTTTAAATATGCTGACGTCATTGAAAACTAATCAATTTTTCATTTCCCCAAATATTCCTTTATGTAATTACTTAAACCTTCCTCATTGGCTACGCGGACGACAAAGCTCTCACAGTCACATTCCGACACACGAACACGATACTCCGCTCTGTGTAAATAATTTACCTCTACAATCTCAAGAAGAGGTGAAACGAAACCCAGACAGCCACATTAGCTCAGCTACTGCCATCAGTCCACATGATCCATCCTCCTGGATCCCCATTTGTTTTTGTTCAACACAGTTTACTGAGGAACATGGATCTGTAAATCCTTACTCTTGTTCCTTTAAAACAGGTTTTTATCATGTTACATAAATAAAATAACTGATTGCAGATCAGTCATATGCAGAAATGGGTACTGTGTTAGAAGCTGTTAGAAGTTGTATCTACTATGCAAATGGAAAACCACTTTTACAACAGTATCACATATTCATGTTTATGTTAAAGTATGGACTCAGCATGCCTACTTCCTTCCTTATGGCTACCTTACAGATGCCTGTCAAGCCAATGAAGATCTGTAGAACTGTACTCCCAGAAATGTGCTACGTGAATAAAGACAAAAGTACATGAGAGGAAGTACGACAGCACAGTGCACCAAAAGAGTACAGAAATACCCCAGTGACTCTGCCCACTCACATGTGCCCATGTTTCAGGGCTGAGGAGCCAGCGCTGGCGAGAATACAGGTTGGTGGACAAGATTATGTAACAAAAATCTTCATGAAAATTTAATATAGAGAAACATGTTTAATGACCATCTCAGGAGATGACTCCAGTTGCTTAGAAAAGTACAGAAAGTGCTCGAGCATCGATGTGAATCCACTTTGCAGTTCATGCACCACAGAGCTTCTCAGCTCTGGCACACAAGACCCTTCCGCCCGTCTAGAGTGTAGGAGAAAACTTTTTATTATGGTTGGGAGCAGAAATTCCCTCCGTCATGAATGACATAGCTTCTGAGGTACTATTCCAGCATTCTGAAGCAAATATGTCTTATGCCACTGGCAGATATAGGCAAAAATACTGCTAGCATTCTAGTCCTTTTATTTCATGCAAACAAAGTCATTTTCCAGTGAATTTTGACATGTACTGCAGTAACTCACAACTTTGCATCATGTGCTTCATGAGACTTGAATTAAATAGCTGTCTTGACAACATTCTCACATTATCAAGATGATATGCAGTCATAAACTATGCATCTGCCAACCATTCTTTTGCAAACAATGTGTCATGTAAGAGAGAGCTTCTGTGCTGTTTAGATTATTTTACATAACAATAAACTTGCTGCTTACTTTGCGTACCTCTATGAAAACAGTGCACGGCCAGCGGGGCTTTTTCAATCTTGTCTTTTCCATTTTTAAATGGGAATAAATATTCATTATGCATTCAGTGTTTGTCTTGTTGAGTGCAAATGCATTGGTGAAATGTGGATTATGTCGCCACTACCCTGAGGGACACTCTCCTCCGCTCCTACATGAAGCCACAGAGAGACTGGTTTCAGATCTCCGGCTCCTCTCTCTCCTCCCTTAGTCTTCGTGCTGCCTGCTGCTCCCTGTTCTATTCTGTCCATATGGCTGACAAAGCTCCCCGTGCCTCTCTTATGCCACCCAGGGCTGTCGTAGCTGCTCCATCTCCAGCAGGCTTCGTGTGCACAGAGACTCATAGCATCATCAAACCGTCATCTTCCTACTGGGAAGCCTGCTCCAGCACGGCAGTTCTGGGATATGACTGGCCACTGCACCAATTATAATGCAATAACACCCACCAGCATGTCTGTCAATGCACCTCACGGCCCTGGTCACAAACAAAGCTAATATAACCAGCCTACCAGTGACAGAGTGCTGTTTGTGTGGAGGCTGCGTTCAGTTTGAATTGAAAAGACCACAAAGTACACATCTAATTACATCTGGTTCTATCAGGGTTATTTGGGTTTAAGACAACACACACACACACACACACACACACACGCACACACACACACACGTCTTCCACCCACTTACAACATTTGGTATGGCACTCCATTAAAAGTACCTGTTATGTCTCAGGCTTTCCTTCTCAAGTTCTGGCAGAGCAGTACTGCGGTGTTAAGTAAAATATAAGTTATATAAAAACTGTACCTTACTATTGCTATTAACACAGGCAGCTGCAGAGCACAAGATAATAGTGTCCTCTTCATTATGTGATACAAGCAGCTTGGGAGCCTTTATAGGTGTTTGTTATAGCTATGTCTGTAAAAGAGCCATTATACGTGTTTGTCATAGCTGTGTCTGTATAGCTGAGTCATTATAGGTGTTTAGTAGTGGTTACGTCTGTAATTGAGTTGGAGAATGCACATTAGCATTAGCATTAGCTAATAGCTATATGATCATGGTGGTAGCTGACACGCTTGTAAATGCACAGACAGGCGTAATGGCCTTCAGTAAGTACAGCACTTGCCCACTGACAAACCACTCAGTGCTCTGAACCCTATTCCTCCACTCCTGTAACATTAATAGCAAACATAAAACACCCTCTATTGTGTTATGGCCCTGCAGGCAAGAGACCTGCTCCTCGGAATGCTTCTGCACCTTATTATGCCTCCGATTTTTTACCCTCCTTGGCCTAGCTTTGAAAGATTGGGATGAATACTTGCCTGAAACCTTTTTTTTGCCCCAGTCACTTGGGGCTCCAGGAAGACCATTTTACTTCGCACAATGTCTAACCCTGAGTGGCTCCTCCTTCAAAGGAGGCATGCTTTTTATGTTGAAGTCCTCTTGTACTCTAATGAACAATTAGGTTAACAAAATTGCTTCTACCACAAAGACTACTGTGAATATGAATTGAGCACATTTGCTATACAGTATACAGTACAAATGCCAGAACTGTGTCATTGCCATGGGCAAATTAAGTTTGGAATATAGAAGGAAAGTGTACCACCCATATGAAGTATATGTGCACAACGTGAGCGTGTCTACAGTATGTTCCCACAGCCCTATGTTCCCACAGTCCTGTGTTTCCACAGCCCTATATGCCCACATTTTTAACGGTTTTCTTAAAATTAGGCCCTATGTTCCCACAGCCCTATATTCCCACATGTCTTTTTTCATAAATTTGGATCAGGTTTTTTTTTTTTTTCAGATTTGGTAGCCAATTACACCCAACCTATTATTCAGTAGCAATGGATTACAGATGGAATGTAGCTTTTAGTTAAATCCCATCTCTTTGTTTATTGTAAACATGCAATGTAAGTGCACATTATCCTTTTAAATAAACAAACTAAACTAAGTAGAACAAAGGCCTCGCACTGAGTAGCTTCCGGTCAGCTCAGTCGAATGAAGCGGAGCAACTGGACACAAACCATAGTTAGTGCATCAATACCTCTACCAAAATCTTAGAAATGTGGGAGCATAAGGCCTAGTTTTATTGTGAACAAAAAACCCTATTAATGTGAGAACATTAGGCTGTGGGAACATACAGTAGGGCTGAGCCCTTCCCAACATGTGGGTTGTGGCAACAGCACCTCTATGCATAGGTTTCCTGTGTCCATTTTAAGAAGAGGGCTGTAAAAAGAGGAAAGAGGGAAGCTGGAGAGGCACAGGTTCATGAATTAAATATCCTTTTCATATTTCCACAAAGTGCCTCTTTCATACACATTTTTCAGAAACAAAATGCTGCAGCCCCCGAAGTTGGGTACATGTTGCAGTGGTTAGTACTGCGGTACTTCAGTTACACAGTAATCAACATGTTATCCTCCCATGAGAACCAAGTTAAAATGCTTATAATGTAACTTGTTAATACACATATAGGCCTTTCGGAAGATCTGCATGTTTTCTATAAAGGGCAATACCTGAGTAATAGTTTTACTGGGTTTTTGATGGGCACATTAAAAAAATAGCACTGTAAAGACACATGGACGATCTTCATCTAAAGAGCTTTAGCCAAACGGGGAAATATGATTCCAAAGGACAAAGAGGCTTTACAATTCCCAATATATGACACACAGCGAAGACAGAAGCATGATTAAATTTAGTGCTCACAAATGCTCAGTGTAGTCATCCATTTGGAAAATGAGGAAATGCGTGTGGGCTTGTGCTCATTAGTGTGTTCTTACTGCTGTTTCTGCGGGTTGGGCACTCTTGAAATATAGCGAATACATCATTTTATTCCAGGCACAGCTCACAACTGCCAATGTCATACTAAAAATGTAAAGGCTTGACATGTTCCTTAGATTTTGTTTTTACACAGACCCATTACTTTACCATAATACAAGATAGAGCCAAAAGACTATAGGGCAGTAGTTAGTTAATTTCGCAGATAGCATAGTCTTTTAGTAGTCGCCATATTTAAATGTATGACTGTGGCGTTGTTGTAAAACAGCCAGTCAGAGACAAAAAGAGAACAGAGACAAACTGTTTCATATCCAGGAGATAGTGCTGGTCACTAATAGGCCACCTCCACTGAGAACACAGTTGTAGATGACTCATACCCCAAGCTGAGTATTACAATAATACCAGAGGGAATAAATACACATGTTTTAGTCTCGTCTCTTTAACAAGTGTTCCCCTGGATCAAAGATTCACCAGTGTAGCACAATAAGAAGCTCCCATGACATTGCCAGCAGAGATTTTAGATGTGTACTGTGGATTAAATAAAGGTCCAGAATCTGCACAGATTTAAATCTGCCAATAAGAGGAAAGTCTGTATTTGTCTTGGTGTGTTCATAGTTTGCTCTTTGGCTATTACTCATTTAAATGCACCAGATGTCCTCTCAGATTGATGTCATTCTAATCCAGTGTCATTGCGATTTGTGAATAAATTTCAAAATATTTGGGTTAAGACCCACTCCACCCCTATGGTGCTATTGAGTGCTTTCCTGGGATAAACAGTCTTTGAAATTGATGATTAAAATATGTCTTTGGGTAGGCATCTAAAACTGACATTTGGAATGCACAAAGCAATGTTTTTTTTAATTGTTCATAATATTTAAACAATATGTAGTCAATCAATTGGTAATTCACTTGCATGCAAGAGCTGGCATAAGTCCAACATGCTTGAAACAGAATATCAGTTAAATAATCCCCTGAGTAATATTCTAAAATTGAAGGAACATCTTATTCAGTGCTATTTCATCTTTTCTGTTTAAAGTCTACAGTTTGTGACATCAGAACCAACACTGATGGTGAACAGCTAACACCATGAAAGTGATGACCATGCCTCTACCTTTAAAAGGATTGAAGTGAAAGTCTGCGCAAACACCAACAGACATACACACACAAACAAAACAGCAGCTGCAGCAACAACAGAAACCCTAAGTTGACAATGAGTTGGTGTGATCAGGGAATCATTCTCGTAGGAAGATTGCCAGGATACAATTTTTAAAACTCAGGCAACCCAAAGTGATCAGCCCATGAACTGTGATCTCATATTATTCAGTGTCAAGATCTTCTCTCAAAAGCTTATAACAATAAAAATAGTGAATGAATGAAAGAATTACAGGTCATTCTTGATAAACGCTATGGTACCCTTGCAGACATGTAATTATGTCTATTGTACCTAGGACTTAGGTCATCCCTCAAAGTACTGGAGAATAAGAATTTCAATATATAGTGATGTACTGGACAAAATTCAAGATGTGAAATTGACATTTCTCATTCATAAAATAGCTCATCTCTCTTCTGGCATCATACTCAGTTTAGCAAGGCTCAGCTGTGATGACATGCTAAAATATGTTTCACTTTCCATACTACAAACCTTTCAGTTTTTTTAAGTTTTTTTTTAAACCTTGAAAGATTTTTAAGGAATCAAATGCCTTGATATTCCACAAGCAAAATATTGTCTACTAAATGTGCTTAAGGACAAAAAAATAGTTTTTGACAAATTACAGTTCCTAACAAGAACACCTTATTAAGTTATCTTAGTACTTCTTTTTTCCCCTCTCTTTTCTCTATGTTTCTCCTTCATCAGCCTTTACTCCCTTGCTTTCCCTCAATGCCTACATGAAGACATGTGGCAGCACAAGGAATAAGTTATCATCCTCAGCACTCTGCTTAGCTTTTTAGCGCATTTCATGTAAATCCTCCCTGCTTTCCCAAGTCATGTCCCTGGATAATGGGTGCGCTGCCAGGAACACAAAAGGGCACGTTAGCACACAAGGCGATTCACGGCGTCAAGCCAACTCACCCCGACAGCTTTGGCATCTTCACAAAGCTGAACACATCCATACGTGCAGCAGGCTGTGGTCAGAGCTAAGGGTCTAAGAAATGTGCCTCACTCTACCTCCATTGTAAGGTCTGCTTTCCATGCAGCAAGGATGAATAATTCAGAATTAAAAAAAGAAAACAGAGAGAGGAGGGAGAGGAGCTTTTCCAGGAGTCAGGTGGAGAGATTAGTCCTGTTGCCGGGGCTTGTGCATGGCTGAGTGATTGCTGTGTCCCCTTCTCATCAGTGCCACAGACTCACAGCCCATGGAACAGGATCAGGCAGTGCAGGTTCCGAGGCTACATCCTTCAAAGCATGCCTCTGTCAGCTGCGTTAAGCCAACTCTGTCTCATTTCCATCGCAGTGGAATGACGTGCGGAGGCTGTGCAGTAACAACAGCTTTTCAAGCGGGAGTGAGAGAGAGAGCCAGAGCGAGAGCAAGAGAGAGTGGCAGAGAGAGACAGAGAGGGAGAGGGAGGGAGGGGGAGAGAGAGAGGGAGGGACAAATGAGAGGGAGGGGTGGAAGGGGCACGCAAATCACTGCTGATGGAGGCAGCCGGCTTCCTTGATTTTCTCCCCTCCTCCTTTGCAAGGGGCAGTGTCATCAGTCCCCTGGCGCTGGGAGTTTGCAGGATGACGGAGGGGAAATGGGAGGCAGCATTCAGGGGAGCGTGGGGGTCGCTCTGGGAGAGGAGGAGGTGTGGTAGAGTGACAAAAGGAGGAGAGAGCAAAAGTGGTGGAGGACAGAGAAAGAGAGAGAGAGAGAGGGAGAGAGGGAAAGAGACAGAAAGAAACATGGTGAAACAGAAACAGGTGACAAAGAAGAGGAACGCTAGGAAGGTGAGGTGTATGGGGGTGTGAATAAGAGCAAGTAGAGATATAGAGTAAACAGATTGAGTAGTGTGATAAAGTAGGGATATGGACAACAGCGATAGAGTATAAATGGATAGAGTAAAGGGATGCAGAGTAGTGTGATGAAATAAAGAGATGTAGGTTAAGACACAGCGTAGAGAGATGGAGTATTGTAATGGTATAGGATGACAGTGTAGCCAGAGCTGAAATCTGAGGCTGAGGGAACCCAGTCACTCTGTTTATGTGTGTTGATGTCAGCAAGCTGAGGAGTCCTGCACCTGCCCCCCGCGTCAGTCATAGTCTCAGCTCCAGCCGAACACAAACAACAACAACAAACCCACACAACAGCAAATCACACCGCCAGCCCTTAAAACATTAGCACTGGACACTGCTCACCAGCATTTCAGTTGTCAGGGCGACTGAAAGACTGAACTCTGGCCCCATTGGGGGAGCCCATGTCTGTGCAGATATGACCTGATAAGGAGGTTTTGAGGTGCAATTAATCAGCGACTTGTAGGTGCTACACAAACCACGGGGTACGGTGAGCCCTGCTGAGTCACTACCAGCTCCGAGCTGGGAGTCAATATGAGCTTTCATACAGATGCATCACTCTTTTCCCTCCTAACCCCCACTTATAGCACTTTCTTCCACAGATTGGCTTTTAGAACAGTATTTCTCAAACCAAACTCCTACTAATGAAGAGGCATCCATGCACATGTGCTTTAGGTGTGATGTTTTCCTGCATCTGGTTTTGATTTTTGCAAATATGCCATTACAAAAGCCCTGGCAACTAAATGACCCCACATACTGCTTCTCTGATGTGACTGGTCTGTCCCTCAGTGATAAGCATGGGCACACTTAAAGAAAGGAGGCTTAGTGCCCACAGCTTTCCACATGATGGATGGCAGACCATCCTGTGTCTAATTGAGAAAGAATCACCTTTCATTAATCACAGGTGTCCGATAAGGTGCCTCTGTCATAAGAGCCCTAGGAGGCAGGTTTGATGCTGAAGTTCTCATTTGCGTGATGATACCACACTGCCTTTAACCCCAAAGTCATTGCAGAAACAAATGAGCATATTTAAACTGTATGTAGAGCATTATATAATTACATCCTCAAAAGAATCTCATCATGGGTGTCTTATACACAATAGAAAAGAAGAATAAAAGAAATGACTCTTTCAAGGCTTGTTTTGTTGCATTGTTCATATGTCCAAACAACCCACTGACAACATGATTCAGCAAGCAATATGTCAGTTTTGACTCATCTACAAAAGAACTCTTAATTAGTCACAGTCTGGCATGCTTGGCCGTCTGACCTTATCCCAGAACATAGGTATGATTTTCCTATTTCCCCAAGTTATAAATGAGTGTGTGTGTGTGTGTGTGTGTGTGTGTGTGTGTGTGTGTGTGTGTGTGTGTGTGTGTGTGTGTGTCTATATGAGAAGACATTCTGACCTTTCAACACTGCTGCCGAATCCCCTGTCTCCCTCTAGGCTGACAGCTGACTGTACTGTATATAGTATGTGTGAGGCTGCAAGTGTTGGCAATCTACGGCCGTTAATGTCCAAGTCTCCAATGCATTTGCACAGATTTGGCAGAATATCAGGCAGCATCATCTGTATTCTAGCTGAGCCCATGCCTGCATGTTAAATAAGATCACAAAACTGGGAAGCGTTCTGAAATGAGGACAATGATTTATAACTAGCTCTTCAGAAACAAAGGCACAATTCTATATTAAAATGCCAGTGCTTGTTAGCATAACATGAATGACTCAAAGTGCCTTTGCTGGAGGTGGAGTATGCGCTGAGGAAACTTGTCATTTTCATTTCAGTCAGACGGGGGGACTCACAGTGTATATGACATGCGACTGCGGCTGGGTCGGCCATAATCTTAACTACGGTCAACCTAAACACGGCTGATGTCACAAATAAGACATTGTGACGTCAAACCCTGGGTTCCCATGTCTGTACCTCACATTACTTGGGCATAGATATGGAATATCATATCGGAAAGGTTGATACAGGCTTATATAAGAAATAAACCATAATTTGCCCAATTCCGAAGCGATTTTCTTGATATTCTCAAACTATGGTTTTGGGGGATGAGCCTTAATCTGCCTGGAGATACATTGTGGAGCATTTCATTGAAAAAAATATGTCAGAGCTCTGGACAATAGATATTCCAGAGCACAAGGCCCTTGTGATGATGGCATATTGCATCCCCTTGCATTGACCCCTGCAGCAGCCCTGCGAGTCTACTATGTCTGCCTATGAGTCACGCAGAAGGGAAACTACAGTGGAGCACATTTATTTACTTTAAGGTTGCATAAAACATACCTACCTCTTCACATGCATCTGTAGACAAAGACAAATATTCATGTGTGTGCACTCTGCACAGACAGCAATGAGGCGCATCACTTCAGAACGTCGTGAAGGCGTAAACTCGGCTGAGCAGCACATTGTGTGGGTTGTGTTTTTGGCGCTGTGAGAGAAAAATTAAGTGGGGGCTGCCAATGTGTAAAGACTGTATCCCCTACAGTATTCATGGTAGAGAGAAAAGCAAGGAGGGTGACAGAGACTTAGACAGTTCCTTGAGTATCCTATGTGATCTCTTACATGGCCCTGTGTGACAGAGGCTCAGCTTAGCAGGGTCTCCTGGACAGTCGTGCCCTCTAGGCCCAAGGCCAGCGCTAAGTGACTGGTAGCAGATATTAAGGTCAACTTGCAGCCACATCGCAAGACGACATTGCCTTCGCCTCGTCCAATTGGACCTCATCCTTTGTAAAAAAAAAAAACAGCTGAATTCAGTCATTCATCCCTGCAGACTTTTAAGCCCATCACAGCTTAAATTCAGCAACTCCTTGGCAGACCCTGATCCTCTGGGCTGAAGTGTGAAGTTACTCATAAAGTAAGCTAAAAGCAGACTGACACAGAAGGAGACGCAGTAATTACTTTAGGGATTCAGGTTACTATGCAACATGAGTGCTGCATGAGAAAACTAGATCTCTAATGGATGCAGTGCTACATGTATTTATCTAAAAAATGACACTCACTTTTAATGGGCAGAGGTGTAATTTCTAGCTCAATGAAGGGTTAAATGATGTGGGCAAAGATGTCACTTTGATTTTCCAGGAGAATTCCCTTTCATTTTAATTGTACCTTGCAGTTCACACTATTCTGAGTAATTGGTGGTTCAGAACATGGTGCTGCCTGGTTATTTCGGGATAGTTCAATAGCCCCTTAATATCAACCGTGTATCTAAATAAAAAAAAAAAAAAGATTAACATTCAGTTGTTAGACCCTGCACAGTGACCATTGTAAATGGGGTAGAAATGCTTGCCAGTCACACTCAGTGCTAATAATGATGCAAGCTCTTGATTCATCCCACTGTTTCATCATCTTCACTGATCATCAGTGCTCCATCTGAGCGTGTATGCAGATTTGCAGCTTGGCCAGCATGAGTAAGAGTGTGGCAATCTGAGGGTTGGGGATGGGGAGGAGGAGCAGCCGTCACATCTGATCCCCTGACCTCTCGTTCTCACACAGGTGGCCTACCCTCTGGTCCACACACCAGATGTGTGTGTGTGTGTGTGTGTGTGTGTGTGTGTGTGTGTGTGTGTGTGTGTACGTGTGTGTGTGCGTGTGTATGTACGTGTATATGTGCATGTATGTGTGTGTGTGTGTGTGGGTGTGTGTTTCTGTATGAGCTACATTCACAGCTGGTAGAGGTGCATTATGGCCTGTGACTTTACTGTTTGTCACACAACTTGGAGTCTCTGCTCTGTCACAACCCCAGAGCCCTCCGCACAAACATGTGGCACATGTGCTCTGACACCCCACCTTTGATGGGCCTCGCAGGGAAGAGGCAGTGAGATAGCACACAGTCTCACCAATATGTCTACTCCACCAGACAGCTAATCATAAAGGGTGTTTCACAGCAATGTCTCATTCTGAAGAGAGATATGACATCTACAAAAGCGCATATAACATGCTCTTTGCAAAAGCACCAATTTCAACATCAGTCATGTTCACATCCTTGTTTATGTATAATTTTAGAGCTTCATATACAGTTAATATGTATATTTAGCTCTTTTAATACAGTTAACCCAGGCACAATCGAGAACAAGGCAGCAGAAAGACAAATATCTAATTGGCTTGAAAATGTCGCATAGCCAAAGATGACCCTAATAAGCTGAGGCAAAAGGGGTTGCCAAACTAAAAATACCCTATAGCAAACATAAACGAGGTCACCTCCCAGTCTGGATATATCCGGGATGTTCTCTTTTGAACTACCAACTATGTCTAAAGTTAGCTCTCACTCTTCAGAATTACACAGCATTTTTGTACAGTCCACATATTCTAACAAACAAAAGCAAGTAAACAAAAGCTGTGATAAAAAGAAACAAACAAAAAATTCATCTTCACTCTTAATAATGTTGTTAGGGCTTACAAAGAGCAATAATATTCAGAAAAAAAGTACTCACTGGATGACCGTAAAGACTCCCAGCTCACTGTCTGAACCATCCATAGCAGTTGTTGGGCCTTGAACAAGTTGCACAACTTTTATTGTCCCTTATGATAGTTGGCAGACACCTATTATTCTGGTGTTCTCTTGAAACCACGCTACTACACCTGTTCACCACCTCTCCTCCCACTTAAAACACAGGCAGTGCAAAACTGTGTCTGGATGGAAACGGATGATCAGCCCGAGTGACAGGGCCAGTCTGCTGGGCAATGTGTGTGAGAGAAAGAGAGAGGGGCCGATGGCCTGAGGGAGAAACAGAGGCACAGGGAGCGCGTCTCTTCTGCCTCAGTAATGAAATAACATCACATTCCAGGCCAGTGCATCAGCAGGCAGCAGGGATCAATGGAGAGCAGCTGGGCTCCAGCACAGGGCAGATCTGGCACAGGAGAGCGGCCACCACAGACACAGATACAGACCCTGCCACGGCCACACCGCCATTGAGAGAAAATGGAAAATCCAGTGGAAAGGAGCACTGGCCTCTTGTCCTCATGCCCAGATACACAGGCAACCAAGGCTAGGGACCCGTTACAGCTCTGCTGCTGAACAACACACACCATGTCTCATAAATACAGTATCAAATGTTGGATTTGAAACTGCATTTTCACAGTCCTTCGTATTGTTGAACATGAGCTCTTTCCAGGTGTTTTGTTGATATACAACACTACATCACTGAAAACACATAAAGGTCACAAAGGCTTTGATAACCTGAGACAAAGTCCTGATTCAGGAAACTGTTTTTGCAGTCCCCATTACTATGTGCTGTTGAGGCTGTATCTACATTAACAATGTTGCAAACATTCTATTTTGTGTATTTATAACCTCTTTGTGGTCTGGCATCTACAAAATCAATGTATTCTATGTGCTACAGAGCACACACATCATACTGCGCTTCTTTAGTGGGCAAACAAAACATGCCTTTTACATTTGAAGAGCCCTCTGGTATAAAGGGCATAGTCACAAAATCACATTTTTTAAGTTGCTCCCCCTATCAGTAGTTGCATTAAAACCCCAGCTTTTTCAAAAGTGTATAAACACGTATAGTCTTGAGCTCGAAGTATTTTAAAATAGCAATTACTTGTAAAATCGAATAAAAATTAAGCTTATAAGGTTTCTTCATTTTGTAACCATGACCATTTTTCCCTTGGACTCCTGATTTGTGCCCCTTTTTTGTAAATCAGCGCAAGACTTGTAAATTGAGTCTACTTATAGAAAAAAAACCATGACTAGATGAAGCAATATTTAAGTATTTAAGACACACTAGCACAAACTCTAAGCATGCTAACCTCCTCATGCATGAAGTTAAGCATATGTTTCATTGCCTATGAGAACACTGCACAGGGAGTCTCGTGTAAAATGCAATGAACATGCGGTTATGTAAGACTGTTCGTATTTCAGACATTTAAAGAATAACAAAATGGCTTCTTTTGGCCATCCTGAAGTCCTGGAGCCATATGTGATTTCTCCCTCATGCGCTTGACAGTTGGGCACACAGAGACCCTTTCTGTGACATTAAGTCAACAGCAGGACAGAGCCCTTTTCTGACAGACTGATACATACAATGGCTGACTAACTATGATTAGGAATTATGTACAGGGTACAGTGTATATCACAATGCTCTTGCTTAATGGCAGAAGTTAGTATTCTTACTCCTAGAAGCAATTATATATGTAATACTTCTTAAATCTTTTCTGACCCCACATGGGTAAGTAATGATAGCTAAATTAACCATAATCAAAATATAATATAGTTTTCTTTGTGATTCAGTGTTATTCCATAAGCATGAGGTGAATGATTTGATTCATTTCCAATCCATCTGTTTTTAAAGGGGTCCTTCCACTAAAAAACACTTTGAGTAGCTCTATTTACAATGTGGTGGGGCACAACAAGCAGTATATGCACGCAGCACTCCAAGACGTGAAATTCGAGCCTCATGGTTTTACTGGTCATTGAAGGGTCAAGCTAACCAAAACGAGCGGATCAGAGCAGGCTAAACCTATCTACGTCACTAGGTCGTAAGCCCCGCCCAGAGCCATGTGTGGCACGCCTACATCGCAAAGTAAGAACAGTGAACAGAAGCTAGGTGAGCGAAAGACAGCGAATTTGCCCAATCAGAAGTGCCTTATTGACACGTCATGGATATTCACGAGGGACACCGGAAAAGCCAGTCGTTCAACCACTAGACCTGTTCTAGCTTACAGAAAACAGCGTCAAGCAAGAGATCTAGGACATATTTTTTCACAGAAATGACGCACAATGCATTCAACCATAGTGGCGACACAGAAATATGAATAAAAATAACGATGAAAGTTCAGCTTTAAGGTTAATGTTTCCTCAAATGTTTATGTGGAGAAAATATTTGGTAATGCTCAGGCCAATAGCATTGACATACGTATTTCCCCCAGTGACACGGACATTTATCATGGGCCGATCTGGTCATGTGGCATAACACATGCCCCTAGGCCCCAAGTATCACTGGCCTGTTTTTCCATAATGCACACACACACACACACACACACACACACACACACACACACACACACACACACACACAGGCATTTATGCTGTGTTTCCTTGCTACTAAAGAGCAATTCTTTTTTTTCTAAATGTACAGGATGCATGGCACAGAACCTGATAGTTACATATACAGATCTTTTCTGACGTAATATTCTTTCCTATTTTCTTGGTCTGTTGGTCAGATTGGCGTCCACAAAGATTCTAGTTTATGGATTTGTTGAGTGCTCTGTATGTCAGCTGCGTTAATAAAGAGGGAAAGGTTTTGCATCAGAAAATGGCAGAATTTATGGAGCGTAACAAACTTTGGATGCAGTGATTTGCATAAAGTGATGAGAGCAACTCCACACACAATAGAAATGGTAATATTAATACAATAAATACAGTCAGACAGTGTTTGCCAGGGAAATTTTGCCTTTGTTCAATCTATTGTACTGCAACCACTGAAAGCATTTATTCATAATACATTCACGTTTCCCATAAAGCGTTTAGAATTTAATTAAACTATTATCATGGGATGACCTAGGCTCTTTAGCAGTATAAACATCTTTGGTGAAGAGGCACACCTTTCTAAAAGTTAGGTTTGCAGTAAGAGCTGTATAAGCTGCCTTATGGATTTTGATAATGCTATATGAAACTAGTATTTGTGTTCACATGTTGATGTGTGGCTTAGGTTAGGTTTCTTTTTAGTCTCCTCCATTCAGAAAACCATTCAGTTGTATGAGTACTAAACAGCTATTCATGCAGCATTCATTAATGCACAACATGTGAGTGCAGGATAATCAGCTACAGTGTACAATAGTCATCACCCTACTGGAGCCATGTCATAGATCTGCTGTTTCATACTTCAGGCTGTGCATGGCCAAAGGGATGGTGCCAGATTACAGCATAGTCCGTGGATGGATCTGAATAAATCACTCTCACGTCTGTTAGTCTCAGCAACAATGCTTGATTTTTAGGGGTGTATTTAAGCTTTTGAGACTGGCAGACAGATATCAAAGTGCAGCACATGAAAGGATGCCATTGAAAGCAATTGTAAGCGCAGGATGTGTTTTAGTAATGTTGCCATGGTTTCAGATGGGACAACTCCAGACGGCATGCATGAATCCTCCAGAATGTTATGAAATTAAACAAAAAATAGCTATTTCTCTATAGAACTCCACACATCTACTACATATTTTTTGTATGGGGCTTCATGACATGCACACACTTTTTCATTTTGTGTGGCTCAGACAGTGGGTGTGATCAAAAGCAAAATCTCAAGACTGTGTTTTCAGCCTCACCAGGCTGCTTTCACATCTACGCGCACCCCTCTCCTAGCATTTGTTTAGGAGGGATCGGGTTCCGGGCATTCAGCAATTATCTGAAATGTGGGAGAAAAATCAATGTGCCCATGGAAAGCCTGTAAGGTCACAAAACAGAGGGTGTGTTGCTTAAAATGCAGCTCACTGCAGGACTAACATTGACACATTCTTTCTCTTTTTCAGTCAACTGCTGAGCTGTTTTTCTGGTATGGGGCTATAGTTTATTAGGTATTAAACTATGCCAGGGATTAACATACATTATGACTTCACTTAAGACATCATAAATCCATCCGCAGCAATGATAAATGCTAGGCGGCAAATCAGGAAAATGACAAAAACAACAGCTGTTGCTGCTGGTAATGACAGAGGTGGGTAATGAATTGTTTTCATTACTAGCACAGCTGTGGTTATTCTTTTAGCTTTTAGCATTTACCCTCACAGAGCAGTGAAATTTAGAAATGTACATTTACAAAAATCAATAAAATTGTATTGTTTCCTGTCGAAGCACAATTCATTATAGCAAAAAAAATAAATTAAAAAACTGTCAGCAATATCAATTATCCAATCTTCTACTGCATAATTTGAATTGACCTTTTGTTTGAAAGAGAGAAAAAAACACATCAGTTACACCTACCTCTCCTGTGGTAGTAGGATCACCTCTACATTCAAGCTTTTTGGAATATCGGTCAGTTGTCCGGTGTTATGGTCTGGCTCCATGCTTACATCGGTAGACGGTGATCTATTTAAATAAAGGGAGAGAAGGTCTGCTGGCTCTCCTCCTAGTCTGATGAGGGTGGAGGTGAAGTCAAAGTGAGGTCTCAACAGCTTCCTGCTGTTTTTATATTGACAGTCTGCAGTTACTGCACTTGCAGCCTATAGACACAGAGAAGAAGCAAAAATCAATTTGTGGTGCAGCCTTCAGTTTCAAAGTTCAACTGAGTGGGAACATAAGCATGAAGAATCCTAGCCTAGTTTTGTCTCTGGCTTTATACGTGGATGATTTAGATCATGTCTAACACAGAATTATTGGATTTTAATGTACTTCAATTTTCTCTCAACTTTACAGATGAGGTACATATGGACACTCAGATCCCTGGTAATCTCAGCACTCACTCTGATGTCTAATGGTCCTTTAAAGATATTAGATGACTTCTTAGGGACTAACAAGTGTTGTAAGCACCATATGTGTGAGTGCATAGGTGTAACAGATAAGGTAATATAGACCAAGATGAAAGTGTTGATCTAATCTGTTGCTAAAGCCCTGTAGTGTAGCGTAATTTAAAGGTGACCTCTGGGCAGAACAGGGATAATCATATTGCATACTAATACCAGTGTACTTAAAACCTGCTCCCTCATTACAGGGGTTATGCAAAACAGAATGGAGTGCTTTTGATGGCAGGCAGGCCCATACTCACAAACACTTATTCACAAATCTGCACTGATTATTGTAGGGTTAGGTGCTGCCAAATAGTAAAATGTGTACAGTAGCTCTGAAATGGATTCAACCCAATTAAACATTAGATTTCACAAACGACCATTAGAGAGCAAATATTTAATACAGGGTTTTCCTTACCTCATCTATGTCAGTTGCTTGCCCACTGAATCTAGAGCTAGCAATGTTGCACGCATGGCAGATAGAAAAAAAAGAATTTCCTGTTCCACGCTGTGACAAGGTCTGTGTGTTGACTGCAGGGAACGGCTTTAACCTGCTGTCAGCCCATTCACCACAGGAAAGAGGTATAATTGACCAATGCCATGTCACAGTCTGACACAGCCTGGGCTGAAGAAATGAAATCATTCACCAGCTCACCCTTCCAATTAAATATTGAGACATTCCTCCCATCATCACAGTGGTGGGAGTCACTACGGCTTGGTTAACCACAGTTCCACAGTGGGCCGTGGCTGTTGTGATCTTGTAGCTGCTCATGTGTTGAACCCATTCCGGTCAGACTTCTCAGCCAAACAAGCCCTCCTGACTTACGGGTATGATGACATCCAGGGCATCTATCGACACAAAGATGTTCTGCACTGGAAGGGATGAAACAGGAAAAGGCCTGACCTGCTCATGCAGAAAATTGTTTGTTTGTCTTGCAGAGAAGACTCTTAGTCCCTAATAAAAGTACATACTGGACATTTGTCTGGATATTCCATTACACTGCCTATGTAAATTTTGTTTTGTAAAACTGGACCAGCTATAAGATATTCTGTCTGTTTGAGGAAGAGGAACACACAAAATGTTGTGATAAAGAGAATGAAGTAAATAAATAAATCTACAACCATTAGTCACACTGGGAACATGGAAATAAACAATATGAACTGAAATAAACAAAAGAACTGATTTCATCATTTACAAACAAGGAGCTGCCTTGTAAACTAATAATAGGACGTCCTGTATGTTGACAAGCCATCAACTTTTACCTGATCAGACCTTTATATAAGTCTGAGATGATACAGTAAGGCCTATTGTAATTGTAAAGCCTTTTTCAGTAATTGGGTTTTTTGACAACCGTCAAAACCCGTCAAAAAGACTTTGTGGGCCACTGCACCGAGAACACCTCCCAACTTCAGAAAGATGCAATTACAGTTCAAAAATGTAAAACAAACTATGAAGACACTGGGAACATGGAAATAAACAATATGAACTGAAATAAACAAAAGAACTGATTTCATCATTTACAAATGTAAAACAAACTATGAAGACACTGGGAACATGGAAATAAACAATATGAACTGAAATAAACAAAAGAACTGATTTCATCATTTACAAATATTTAAGAGTATCTACAAAGAAGACAATGCTGAAAATAGATCACCATGTAATTTGAAATCATTAATAGAATAGAAATAAGGTGGTCTTTCCTTTAGATTTTATGATTGCGATTCTAAGGGGGATTTTTATTCTTGAGAGATGATGCACTGCACTGCTGCCCTTGATTTAAAATTCTTCTCATAATTCAACCATGCATTGTTTATCTAGTAACAACAGTGACAGCATATTTCTAAATACTGAATACTAACTACTGAAATAGTGTTTGCATGCAATATTTGTACACACACACACACACACACACACACACACACACACACACACACACACACACACACACACACACATAAACACATAAACACATAAACACATACATACACACACACACATGCATGCCAGCACACATAAACTAACATGTGTCTTTGAGAGGGGATTAACCCAAATCATTAAAATCAGAGCATACACTCATCCTCAGCTGAAGCCAGAGCTTGATAATAAAGTGCCTGCGTCTGTGCTGAAAACACAGCAGTGTTCGGCAGACTCAACTTGTGCATCAGCACCCACCAATGTCCGATGTTGGTATTACACTCTTTTGCCATCACTGATGCGTGTTGCTGTGGAAAGTTGCAGTAGTGGACAAACCTGCACGAGAAAGTTAAAGTCCTGCATGTATTCCTCTTAACACAGGTGGTTCCACCAATGATTTCATCTACCTTGCTGACACCACACTCCATTTTCACAAACCTCTGGAAAGGTGGCATCTTCACTCCATATCGACACTCCATGTTCAACAGCCAGAGTAAGAAAGTAAAAGCCCTGGTATGTAACACTTTTAACAAAGGTGGCTTCCCTAATTATCTCAACTACCTGGCTGAAGAGTTGTGCTAAAGAGGATCAGCTGAATCAGTGAATTGCCTGAATCAAATGTGTGGCAGGACTTTCTGAACCCATGATGCCCAACTCTGGGAAAGTAGCATTTTCACTTCAGTGTGTGTTGACACATTATTAGCCTGTTGGTATGTGCTAGTGATGTTTTGTAGTAGCAATGGGTGTCTTACCTTGTATAAGATGTACTTGTATTACAAACTATGGCATGCTAGGATGTGTGATTTCACATGTCAGTAGCCAATTTTCCAGGAAGTGGCAAGGCACAGGTGTTACATAATAATGACATGGATCTGATTCTGACTGGTCAACTGTACAGAGGGTTTGTTAATTTCATTGCTTTGCTACTTTCCGCTATTGGTTGCGGTAACATGGGTCCATTCATCCAGTCTTAGCAGCAAAATGGGGATACCTTTGTATGTAGCATAAATTCAATAGGCAAAGTCTGTATGCAAAAAGAATGACCTAGGAGCTGCCTTGTAAACTAATAATAGGACGTCCTGTATGTTGACAAGCCATCAACTTTTACCTGATCAGACCTTTATATAAGTCTGAGATGATACAGTAAGGCCTATTGTAAAGCCTTTTTCAGTAATTGGGTTTTTTGACAACCGTCAAAACCCGTCAAAAAGACTTTGTGGGCCATTGCACCGAGAACACCTCCCAACTTCAGAAAGATGCAATTACAGTTCAAAAATGTAAAACAAACTATGAAGATTTCCTTACATTTTTTGCTAACCTCATTGTGTGGGTAACCCGTGTGAGTAAGTAGTGAGTGATTGCTACTAGAGAGAGAGAGAGAGAGAGAGAGAGACAGAGAGAAAGAGAGTGAGTGAGTGAGTGAGTGAGTGAGTGAGTGAGTGAGTGAGTGAGTGGGAGTGTAGATCTGCTCATTGTCAGGTTTTAAATGTAATACAGACAGGGAGGAGCAAGGATTACATTTATGGGAATTCTACATGTTGGGAAGGTCAGCTTCCTTAAGTTGTGAATCATCCCATTTGCATTGGACAGAGGCCAGATAAATGGAACTTGTCCAAATTTTGTTTATTTCTGCTACGTTCATTAAATTAATTATTATTTGAAAAAAATGTTTGTGTGTAATGTTGTGTTTGTTTTTGATTGTGTTCAATTATTTATTTATTTTTTTAATAATATTATTTGACTAAACGTATTCATGGTTTTGGTTCAAAGACCACTAGGGGTCATCAGACTGCATTCCATATAGCCTAAAAGGTTTCTTCACTTTGTAGTAGACACATGAAGATGTCTAACGAAAATCTTTTTCTGATGAAAAGTTTTGTCTCAACAAAACGTTAACATTCGTTTTACATTCCAAGTAAATACGCTTACCCAACAGACTGAGTCGTAGGCCTACCTGGCACAGCCACAAATTAAGAGCAGTCTTGCCATGAAATCATAACAATCAAACTTATTTGTCAGACAATGCGGGACATGTTTGACACATTACCAAATAGGCTACATGGAACAGTCTGCGACCACTGATAACATGGGGCAGCAAATGTCTTTGGTGTGACAACAAATTAAATTATTAAATGTAAGATTCTAAAAGCATTACTTAGATTTACATCACTACGTTTTTGAGGTATGAATATTAGCCCTTATGTTTGAGCTGAACATCTTTGTCACAGGCTTTTCTTAAAACATTTTCGAAGGCACCTGAATTCTTCCCAAGGTTTTCCCCCAATAATTTTGGCTATTTTCGAGGATCAAACAAACACGGTCTCTTTTGCAATTTCCTCTGTCTCTTTAGAGCCCTCTGGTATCTGATGAACATTATCAGTGCTATATAGTCCTCGAGGATAGGCCTTGTTATCTGAGTTCTGTTTTCCTCTTCTTTCCCATGGGATGGAGAGTTTGCTGTTCCCATATTAACTCACTCTCTAGTTTATCCCGCTAAACTCCTGTTTCCACGGTCGGACATCTTCGCTTGGAGGAGCAAAATCGACATGATGCAGGGCTGTGAATGCATCAGGGCCACTCCGGCTAACCAAGCTAAGTGATTTTACTTTTATTTGAGTGATAGACTACTTTCAGTGGTTGTCTCTCTCTGACGCATCTGTGCGACGGATACGAGCGAAGATCTAATCGTCTTCAGACCATTACTCACAAGGCGCAGCCAGACTGTGCGGATCACACATTGTGAAACCACTTCACTGCGCAATTTGTTTTTACATACTAAGCCCGACTGGAATGTAGACGCAAATGTAGCATATTTCCTTCATGGCTTAGACGGTGTACAGGATGTGCATACACTGTGCGGGACAGTTTGTTGGAAAATGAAACCATGTCCGCCCAAGGACTGCTGAACGTTTTCTCTTGCTCATCAACATCCAAAAACACATCTAAAAGGAAACTACGGCAGACTCGAAGTTTAGATTCAGCATTGATAAGGAACTATGGAACAAGTTCAAATGGGTCGTCAGGATGTCATGGCGAGGCGAAGTTACACTGTTTTGCCTCGCAAACAGGTGGTTTATCGTACCTCCAAGTGTCCTCTGAGAACCTCACAGCAAGTCAAGTGGAGGGGCGCGCAAAGACAGCGCGACTGAAACAGCATCATTCATCTTCAAGTTTGTTCCCATCCTCAGAGTCGTCGCTGTCGGCCGAATTTAGCTCTGATTGTGATGGGAAGAACTTAAAACGTAGTACTGGAGATCTAACGCTTATTAGGTTCACAACACCAACAGGAGCAGGGGGCTCAAGTACCCTTTTTTCACCTCGAAAGTGGCTACAGAAGAAGCCGCACCATCAGAACACACAGTCGTACACGGTGTACCAGTCTGAGGTATGACTTTGATTTCCTGATATATTGATGTGATGATTAAGTTTGTCCCAGATGTGACTTTGGATCAATGGCTGTTATATTGAAGTAGTATTTTCCTGTTTGCTACATCTGACATCGAATATTTCATCTTCCAACTGTTCTTACTCTAGTTTTTGTTTGAAAGGGAAACACAATATTAATTCCCAGCTAAACTTAAGAGTGACAAAACATGATCTCTCTTTTTTTTCTTCAAATAATCGATTATAGGTGGACAAAATCCTAAAGTGGTAATTGGCATGGTAGAATTCCATAAAATAAAAACATTTAAATGTATCTCTGTTACCACAAGTGAGCATTCCACTTTGTAGTCTTCAGTCACATATATGACCAATGTATTTTTTCTAAAAAGTCTGAAAAGAAGCTGTATATGAAGTTATAAGCTAATGAATGCTATTACAGCAGTTCCACTCAGTGGCATTGAATTTACTTGCTGTGTTTTACAAATTACATGGCATTACATGGCATAGCATTTACAATCATAAAAACAGTTAATCAAGGCAGTTTAAGGCTATAGTCATTTAATTTTAAGTCTGTGAAGTAGCCTGTACAGTCTGAAAGAAGTATGGTTTAGTGCTCCAGAGGTTATGTTTTCCTGAAAGCCCCTGCAGATGAATGATTGGACTTTCATATCAGCAAGAGCAGAGGTGTGGGAGGAGGTCCTCTGCAGCTTAGCCTGAGGAGAGTCCTTAGCTTGACTCCCTGTGTGGACCCTGACCACACTCCTGAATGCTCAAGTTGCAGATGTAGCCCTCTTAAGTAAAATTAGGTCAAGCTGCAGTTATGGGGCAGGTGGGATTCTTTGTTTGGGTCTGTGTAAATCCTTCCATTTGACAATCCAAAATATCTCAGTTGCAACTATGATTTGTGATAGAGATTGTTATGGATAGCAGCCCAAGTCGTTTGTTTTGAGTGAAATTTATCCTATTTTGGTGAAGCATACCTCTGTTATTTCGCACTCTTTGAAACCTTGCTGTCTTATAAAACTAAAACATGCAGACCAAAAAAAGGACACAACTTTTTTCTTCTAGGTAGCATGAATGTAAATGTGTTGTGTGTATAAAAACGTGTGACAGGGCAGAGGTTTTTAATATCTATTTTTTTCTGATACAGTTATGTAAAGAATAAAAAATAGTAATGTAGTAGCAATGTAGTATTTGTTTATTCCATGACATACAAATGTTTGTCCTCTTTGCAATGGGCGTAAGTTACAGGTTAAAATTTGGATTTTGAATGAGACTATTACTTGATGTGTCTATAGAGTGCAATCTGCATTCTGGGTGATTTGACTGACATTGTGTAGCTCAGAACCAGTGTAACCAAACAGGAAAGGTGATGGTTGTTAATCTGAAATTATGCAGGATTATACATGTTGAAATTTTATATACCAAGAAGAGTGGAGACAGATGCAGATATCTTTGCCGATATTCAGGAGTTTGACCATAAGCCTTTTTTGGAGTGCAGTCTGATGTGCTTCACAGTGTAATGAATTCTTGCTATTTAAACAAGTTTCCCAAGGGTCGAGAAGAACTAAATCAGTTCAGTGGTTAAGGTATGTGAGCATAAAACAATCAACCATGAGCCTGGAAAACATTACACTCTTCTTTTGTTGTTGGGTGCTGGTTGGAGACATGATGAGCAATGAAACCGGTAATGCCAGAGATCAAGATGATCTGCAGTGGTGTTTGACTCATTTGAAGTCCCATGACACATCGGTTTTACAAGGGAAGTGCATTGAAGCACCTCAGGTGGACTGTTCAGTTAGACCCAGTAGTTGTGTGACTTCATATTCCATCTGGAATATCGCAGGTATAGCTTGTTGTGACATGTTTTCACTCTCAGTGGCAGAGCAACACTGCCATGGCACCGCTCTGATGGGTGTAATATGCACATTTGGCATTTGGAGCTCTGGCACCACAGTCATTAGGAAACGGTCTAGTGAGAGGAACAGGCACTGTAATAATGTAAACACTATCAATCACATTAATATTATTGATAGAAAAAAACTGCACACTGATGTTAGTACTGAGCCATTGAAAACAACAAGAAGGTGTGTCAGCACAAGACCCACAGTATGTCTCCCATATTTCAACACAAGTTCTACTATCCATTTATCTGTCCAAAACCTTTCCAGACATGTATCATTTTGAGTATCTACATTTGGTTGACGGGAAAGCATTTTGGCAACTTCAGATGTGGTATTTGTTCATTTCCTGCAAGTTTGAACAGGCTTTTTCGAAACCAGCAAGGCCTCTGACAGTATGTGAAGTGATTAAACATCCATTGCTGTAATTGATTGCTCCCTGACTGCAGTCATTTAAATCAGGTCACCATTTAAATTATTCTAAGTGCTTACAGTCACTCTTATAAGGGATGTAGGTTTGTGTGGCAGGATTTTGGTGTCTGCTGTTACCAAGAAACCATTTCAATAGCACAGAGGGACAGCCTGACAGTGTTTCCTCCTTTGGATGAAGGACTGCTTGGCACTGTTGCTTGGGTGTGTGTTCTGGAAACTTTGCAATCCTCTTGTTTGGCAAAGGCTTTTGGTTCTTTGTGTTTGTGTGTGAAGTTATTTACACTGGATTCAGCAAGAAATGCCAGCGTAAACAATGCCAAATGCAGTTGAATTACCAGTGTATTTCAGAAACGTAAATTCAGACATAGTTTTCATAACTACTGATATATTCATCTCATTCTTTGTTCATCCTAACATCTTTTAAGATATTGTATAGAAAAAAATGTGTAAAATACATACAGACATTCATTCAATCAACGGTGCAATTTCTGAAATCTATCTATCCCAGTGAAGCAGTAATTACTGATGAGTTTGTAACACAGTGTGAATAAAACCAACCGGTCTTTGATTGCCGTTGTTACTCTGAATTAAAACATGCGAAGACTGTGATAAATGAGTCTCTAAATAGACACTTGATACTCTTGCTTGTGCTGCGTGATTCATAGTCCCTGCGGTGAAAGATCTTGTTGGGCTCTGAAATGGCTGAGTTGAAATGTAAAGTAAGGAGACATCTGGTTTACATGAAGTAAGCCCCCACTCCTATTTCTCACAACAGAGCAGCATGACCTGATCTTTGGCAATGTTCCCTGAGCAAATATTTCTTCCCGCAGGAGACTGTCAGCGTAGGATATGTGCCATGAAACAGAACCTGCTTCTCGCCCTCCTTACTCCTTTGGCGTTTATCTCCCTGGGCTCCCACAGTCTGTAATGGAGAGAGAAGCACAAGTATGCAATGCTTGGGCCATTAAGACTGTCTCAAAGGAATAGCTTTTTTACTTTTTCTATTTCACTAAGATTGCAAGCCTTCCCTGATGCCAAAAACTCTTATCCTCTTTACTTCAGCACTTCTCACAGGAATGACTTCAACAACAAAGCATACAGTTAGCTTTTGTCAACATGTCTAGCCTCTCAGTATGAGAGAAGTGGGATATCTCCAGCTTAAAGACTGGACAGCTGCCACCTCACATACACGGTCAACGGAGCACAGTCAGAATCCGTAAATGTTTTGGGTGCTATAAATAGCAGTGCCGGAAAGATGCTTTCTTTGCTCATAATGCTTTACATATGGGCTTGATATTGGCAAGTGCCTGCTTGTGTCCCTCTGTTCATGTTGTGGGGCTTTTTATTTGTGTGATTCGTTCCCTCATTCCCTCTGCCTGCACCACTGGGCTTTTGTTTTCTTTCTGTTTGTCTGGGATCACTAAACATTTATAACTCTTTCAGCAGAGGGTTTTGGGCTGTGAAAGGCCCAACTGTAACATTGTGCCATGTCTTTAGCATCGTGACCAGATGTAGTCACTGGACCAATGTGAAATTACTCTACCTCATAATTATTGGCTGCTAAATATCACACTCAAACAATGAAGAGAATTGCATTAGAATTATTTTTGTAGCTGAAACATCCTCTCTGAAAATAAATTGGCTAATTCTAATTGAATAGTGCATGATGTTTCCCCCACTAGGTTAAGAGTACCATTGTTTTCCATCACTGTTTATTATCCTTTATAATTAATATGAACTAGTTAAACCTTAGTGCGCTAGACTGAAAAAACATTAATGGCATATCCAACATCTGTTTGTGCCTGTGTTGTACAAGAGGGCTGCAGGCCTTCAGCAGAGTCACAGCAGAGGCCATCACTCTGTTTACAAAAAGGTTTTCAGTTATTGGCTGCAGGCATCTCCGTCCTAAGTCAGTTTTTTTTGTTTCATGTGGCTCTGACCACAAGTCCCATCTCACATCTCAGGCTTCGTTACACTGGCATTTTGAATTCATTTAGATTGATTTAGACTTTTAAACTATGTGGCTTTGAGCTCTAGATCTCTTCCCACCTCTCTCTCATTCTTGTTTTACGTCATGCTTTCATCCCGTCTTTTACACAGACAAGACCATGACATTCGAGGTTACAGAGTATCAAAGTGTTTCATGTGTTCGAGGGGGAGAAACAAAATGCCAAAACTGCATTTATTACATTTACATTAGCACTGATGGGGAACAGCGTGATCTTCTGTAGGGGAATTCTACTGTTAATCATAAATGGCAACTTATTTCAATTATACAGTGTGCTGCTTTGTGTATACGTAAGTAGTGTTCTCATCAAAGGAAATGCTGAATGTTGTAGATCCTCACTGAAATAGTGATGAATATGCTGTCATAGCTGTTGGTCCATCACACATATCTGCCAGTGACCTAAAGAAGGCCATAAACGTATCCCAGGTAGGTGGTTTAGTGACTAAAAGCGATAAGTTAATTTAGAGTGTTGTAAACCTCCTGAAGAAGGAGTCGTCTGGCTTCATTCTCTATACAAAACAAAGCCACAGGGAGCTCCTTTTAGGAGGTCTACCACTTGCGCAGAGTTAACATACCTATGTAAGTGACTAAACCTGCTTACTAAAACACCCTGCAGCTGTTTGGGAATGCAGGGGTCCTGTTTATGTACTAAATGTTAGGCTGACCACATATGCTCCTGCCACTGCTGCAATGTGTTTTGTATGATCTAAACTTTGAGGGCAGCAATGAAAACACTGCCAGTGAACTTTACACATGATCTTGTACAGTCATCTCAATGATAGTATCATGAGTCCAAATGTTGGTTTTGGTTACTATAACATAATCATAGTATGAAGTATAGTATTTACAAAACTGTCTGCTTGCTGTCCTGATCATAGACTTTCAAAAAAACATGGATATATAGTGATCTCTAGTGGACATCTTTGTTGCCACATTTAGTAAATGTAGAAGCAGCATGTAAAAAGAGTGTCATTTACATGTATGCTTTATCAGAATATATTCATGTAACACAGCTACACATCTGGAAGATGTACCTTTTTAAAAATTATTTTCATGATTTATTTTTTAAGTTATTTTCTTCTCTTTTGTTGTCAATAGTTAATAGACTTAAGAGAAACAACATCTTTACATACATGGCACAGGCAGCTAATTTGAACCAATATTAATTAATATTAATATTAATTTCTTGTCTTGTTTAATGTAATTTTTTCAGTAGTTGCCTTTAAAACTGTGAGTGACATCATGTTGCCTTTAGGGGGAGCCATTTACCTTTGATTTTCAGGCTGCCCAGTCCTGAATTCAATTCAGTGTTGCAAAGTCCTCAGGTCACCTCTTATTTATTGAGGTTATATTTGCGACTCCTAAGTTAGTCTCTTAACATCCATTTTATAGTTTTTTTTATCACTACACCCCCCTCTCTCTCTCTCTGTCTCAGTTTTTTTCTCTTACCAAATTTTCTGAGCATTTTCTCAGGGCATCTGAATCAAATCAAGCCTAACTGACCTGTCTAGCTGACCTTTAGTCTGGTGCACTCTCCCTGGGGCAAGCTGCTGGAGAACACTTAAAAGCACACTTAACTCAAAAGACCCAACTGAAACAGACATTTTCCAACTCAGTAACTCAGTGTTCATTTCGATAATGTATACCACCAATACGCTGTACACATAGGGTGTGCACTAATTGTGTGGTAGCTCGCTTACTGTTTTTTTGGTTACAGCTCTTTGATCTGAACATCTGCTAGAGTGTAGTAACTCTGAAAAAGATGTGTTTGTGCTAGAGAGTAATGGTCTGGGAGAAGTGGAGGTAGGTCCCATCGTGAATCAGAGGAATGCCTTGTGCATTCCAGAGGCTCTAGAGAGAGGGGTATCCCATCTCAGGGGAAGACAGATCTAGACACTGCTTTGACATGTGACACTGAGCATTATAACTGAAGATGTGTTCCTTTGTTGACCCTATATAGTTTTCTAAAAAAAAACTACAACAACAACAATAATAATAAAAAAACACCACAAAATTGAACTTTAAAAAAACTCAAATAGTCTTACAATCTATTAATTTTAACACCCTTACTAATTTGAGTTTTTCTGTCTGGTTTGACACCGAAGTGTGTTCTGTGTATTCACTGACAATGACAGATTCCTTGATTCCTTGAAATTTTACTATTATTGTACATACGTATACATGCAGTGTCACGCAGCTAGTTTTATTGTAGGACTTGCAACTCTGTGTTATCTTCACAGATCGCGTTAATCATCAAATTGCTTTGTTGTTTTGTCGGGTTTTCTCCCAATTGAGATTGTTTTGTGATGCCCCGCCTTTGTATCTGTCAGCTTTCCCAGCTTAGAAGTTTGGAGCGTCCTGCGCAGCATCGTGAAGTGTGTCCATGGGGACGCGGTCTGCCAAGAAGTGAAGTTGAATTTAAGTTTCCCGTCGCTTTATCAGAATGAATTTAACAGCCCTGCCAACCTTCCCAAGTGTATGCGTTTGTTGTTAATGACTACACGTTCCTTGGAATAATTTTCGCTTTACTTTAGCTGAGGATTTCAACTTGCGGCATGGAGGAACTTGCGGTCTTCAGCAGGCGCGTTACTTACCTCGTAAGTCATTCCTCGTGTTTTTCAGTATCTATGGATCAGTTCTTAACTGTCTATATTTGACATATCTAAACATTCACAGTTAATTTACATTACTTTTCCCATTAAGTCGTTTGTTGTTTTTATGGATTTCTGTTCAGCTTTAATATTGCAAGTTTTCATCTGTTCGAGTAGTATAGGCAATTAAATGCCATGTTAACCATCTTTGCCGAAGTTACGAGGTATCGCCTAACAGACATCATGCATCAGAGCACTGTAGCGGGTATTTGCACCATTACGCCATCGCTTCCCCAACAGTAGCGTACTATTTCTCCAGGACTTAGAGCCTGGAATGCATGGGCACAGGTCTAGCTAGATAAGAGCCACTAAGATTCCCATAGATAAGTTTGGTGAGTTAAGCGTTTCCTTTTCTTGGTTCTTATCATATATTCTGTTTATGATAATGGAGAGGATTCACTTGTTCTTATTTGCACGGTGTTTTTAATAGTGGAAAATCAATTCTCATCAGATTCTTATCTACTAAGTAAAACGTAGGCCTATATATATTTACTACTTCTTCTTAGTAATTTGTTGTAGACTGACAGAACCGTTGCTAATTTTTCATATGCATGATTCTTAAAAGGATAGTGAAAGTGCACAACTACAGACTTGGTTATAGACAAGTCCTGTGCAACTCCCTGGTGCAAATCATGCATGGATAATAATCATGTGATCTCATTTACAGCATCACTGCATTCGGTAAGCAACTACTATTGACTCCTTAACAGTGACAACCAACATGAGAACATCAACAGTTTTCATGCCTGTGCATTCTGCATGTGTGGCTTATTCAGGCTCATTCAGCTGTTTCATGCAGTCTACTCAGTGCAGTTCATTATGCAATGTGGAAAAACAACCCTTAAATGGCCAATTCACAAAACTATAGTTAGTATACTACATCTACGTACACTACCATGTAGTGTATAACCTAGCAGTACAACCTGCTATGGTGAATTTAGATGCCTGTCCTTCCAAACATACTGTATGCTTAGAGACTATGTAAGAGGTTTGATAGGTGCATCATGGCTTCATTTGTGTTTTGTGTAATGTAATAAAATTTTGCATGTCCATGATTGGTCATACCTAATGTCATAAAGCTGTCATTGCACTGGTAATCGCTTAAAAAATGGCTTCAAAGAATGCAGTGCAATCTCTGTGTCCCCATGCCAAGCTGTTTGTTATTACCTTAGTAATAGAAGACCCTGAGACACTTGACACTTTCAATGAAATCTGTCTGTGTGAGATCACAAGTCGTACATCAAAGACAGGAATAACTTGAATAGATTGTTTAGAACTTCAACAATGTTGTTTCCAGGGAGGGTGGTGGCCAGAAACTGAATTCTAATTTTAGCTTCTTTTGGTCCTTTGGATGGCTCTGTTTTAGGGGAAAACATAGAACAGCAAACAAACATTAAACTGAACATGACTCATTCTGAACATAATTCAAATGCAGTTTTCTGCACGTTTTGTTTCTTTTCTTCTTTCTTTCTTTCTTTCTTTCTTTCTTTCTTTCTTTCTTTCTTTATAAGTGTTAACATTATAGCAGATTAAACACGACACAACTACTGTATGTATCTGCATCAGCAGTTTTGTAAATTGTACATTAAATGTCTTTAATGCATACCCCTCTTAAATGGAAATAGCTGACTCTCTAGCTCCTTCTAGATTCTCCTCTCTCTTGCTGTTTGACATTAGTTTAAAAATAGCATATTACAGATTATTTTGTCATCAATCCGGTTATTTATGGATTTGGCCATTCTTTAAAAGCCCTTGTGTGAGAGTGACCACTGTTTCCTTTTAGGTCCAAGTTACATTCCACTGTATATAAACACAGCTCACACCATGTGGCTTGCAGTAAGGCAGGTTTAACTGTTCAGGGGGGGATGAAACGTGATAAAGATCTGTCCACTAAGATACATGCACCGTTTGTGAATTCCTTCTCTCGCATACAAACACCCTCATAGTCACTAATGATTGAGCTTATGATAAGACACCTCTATGCTGTTGAGAGAGTATCTATTGGCCTACATACAAGTTCAGTGTGCTATGGCCCTATGGTGTTTTTCTGAATGCCAGGAAGTATAGAGTGTGGGCAAAGGCTTTTAAAAAACCCACAATGTTTATCATTTGCGTCAGACGTGCAGGGCACTTCCACCATTGTCTCAAGTATGGGAACGTCCTTGCCTTTTTGAGTCCTTGCTTAAGTTTAGTTCATATTTAGCTATCAAATCAGGATGCATGCATTGTTGATTCATTAATGCCAGTTTTTGTGTAGGAGACATTGACGTCCTGTAATTCATATACACAGTTAATCAACTTCAGTGACATTTACTTGATATATGCCCTTGTTTTTTTCCAGCGATATTTTATAGAATCTTATTTTATAGATTTCTAATTACCTAGTAATATTGTTCTGTTTGGATCTTTGTTGCATCTTGTATATTCACATAATCGTTGTTTCTGTGGAGGCAACAAATCGGAGTATATGAATGGTCCTGTGGAAAGCTTTTTAGCCCGGTCAAGTCTGAATAAAATAGAATACAGAATAAAAGCTAACTTGGACAGCTCTCCTACACTCTCTCTCTGATTTACTCTCACATTTGCACACATGTTGCAGTCTGTCAGCATCATGGGAGTAATCTCTGTCTTAGTCACTGAGAGACATGCAGATAAAAGCAGGTGCTTTGTGAACTTGGCAGGGGAGACGGTGGACGGACTGCATTTACTATATAGCTCTTTCCTACTCAACAGAGTTAGCAGATTAGCATTGTAACACTTAATGTAAACCTGTAACAACAGGATCACTGTTGCTATACCAATATGCCTGTTGTTTCATGTTTACATTACTGTGAGTTTATGGTAGCATCTGAGCTAATATGCTCAGTAATTCATTAATTGGTAGTTGCCGTAACACTATAGATGGATTACGTGACACTAGACTAAATTATGCTGCCTTGGAGTAATTGTTTGACTTTGAAATGACCTTGAACTTGCTTCTTTCTAAGAAACAGTACTTTTCAGGAATGGTATATTTTAGTATCGGTGAGAAAGACACTGCATACACACCCACATGATTAGTATCTGTATTAACATACCTGTTATGATCCAACTTTTTTGTTGTTGATGGTTCAAGGAGAAAAGGGCATAGATACTTTCAAAATGATTATTTTCAGACAGAAAAATGAAGAGCAGTTGCATATTTCTGGACCACTTTCCTTGTTGTACTGTTCTCCTCCATTATTAGCTATTAGTGTGCAGTGCCTTCATGGGTCCTAGCTTGCCCTTAAAGCCTGTGGCCCAGCATAAGTTCACCACAGCTGTGATCTAAGGACCACATAGACAGAACTAAAGATCTGTCAGACCTGGAGAAATAACCTGAGAGTAGTTTTCACTCATAGGAGATTTTTGCCTGTGTTGATTTTGTGAAATGAAACCTGGATTAAGATTTGGCAAGATATTGATCCATATAAAATGCATAAACACTCCAAAATCCACAATTGGATGCTTTACATAATACACACCAGTTTTTCTTGGCCAGTTAATGAAGTGCTGTGTGTATAGCAGTGTTGTTTTATAATAATAGATAATAAGAAAAGGAACCTGAACGATAAAAGGGCTTAAGTTTGTAAAAAAAAATCCAACATGTTTATTAAAACCACTTTCTGTATGATTTGGTCTGCTGTAAAATGTATTGGGGATAAGCCTAAAGTTATGCATAGTTTGTAAATTAATATCCACAGAATGTTCTTGTATGCCATATTGAATTGTGTAAATGCTATCCATGTATTATTACAGCACAATATGCCAACCCTGCAGACTTTAAGTGTTCTCTCCTAGTCTTTGTATGTATGCTTTAATGTATCCATTGTTGCTATTTACAATGCTACATACCACAGATTTATGAGTGCTCCGATATTTTCAGGCTCCAGAAACCCAGTCTTGTTTTCAAAGACTGCATCTCTCTGTCTGTCCCTTGTTTTCTCTCTCTCTCTCTCTCTCTCTCTCTCTCTCTCTCTCTCTCTCTGTCTTTCTCTGTCTGTCTGTCTGCCTGTCTGTCTGTTTTCTGTCTCTCTCTCTGTCTCTCTGTCTCTCTGTCTCTCTGTCTCTCTCTCTCTCTCTCTCTCTCTCACACACACACACACACACACACACACACACACACACACACACACACTTTCTCTTTCCCTTTCTCTCTCTCCCTCTGTTGTTCAGTTGAGTTGTGGATCTGCACATTCCCATTGTTTCGAAAATGTGTGGATGACTCACACAGGATCCGACCATAACAAAATAAGTGGGAAAAGGCCTCTTCACTGGAAGAAAACAAAATGCACATTAGGCAACATTTCCTGCAATTATGTGATGATGCTTGCTTGCTCTTAATTTTTCCACATTTGGTTGTAATTATACACTATTAAGTAAGTAAATACGGTTAGAGTTTACATTGTTAAATGATGTTCAGGCAGTTTGCTTCCCACTGATTTCAGTGCAGTATTAAGTCAAAGGAAAGTTCCTTAATGTAATAACACAACAACAAAGCACCACTGTTTCAAAAAGCACATGCTACAAAGAAACTGGAAAGCATTTCTGCAGCTCAAAGTAGCAATATTTTTATGTTTTGTTGTTTTTATTACAGCAGCCTTTAAATTTATCTCTTTGTGTAAAGGGGGATCGAGTGAAGGCTCTGGTGAGCTATGTGTTGTTTTATTTTTTATTTTTACTTCAGAGAATAGGGTTTTCTTTGGAGTTAAGCTCCCAAAGATCTCCCTGTCTCTTTCTGTCCTGCATGAAAACATGCATTCCTGTGGATATCTCTGCATTTGACAAATGTGGTATTTAGTGTGCTTGTAAATTGTCTCAGATGTTATGTAACATCATAATGAAGTGCAGCAGTCTTCATGGTGACTGCTCCGCATCTCTGTGCCATGAGATAGCAGTCAGCTGTGCGTGCGTTCGTGTGTGCGCGTGCGAGCGTGTGCGTGTGCATGCGTGTATGTGTGTGTGTGTGTGTGTTTCTGTCTGTCTGTATGCACATACAGTATGTTTGCCAGAAGTAGGATTTGACACACATGTTAAAGTCTCCCAAATTTTGGTTGTGGGAGGGGATGCCTATACATGTTTACACTGATGAAAGACAGGATGCAGTAATCTGGTGTGTGTTTGTGTGTGTTTGTGTGTGTGTGTGTGTGTGTGTGTGTGTGTGTGTGTGTGTGTGTGTGTGTGTGTGTGTGTGTGTGTGTGTATGTAAGTGTGTGTCTGTGTGCATGCACACATTTAAAGGCATTCGTGTTCAAAGGCAGAATGGTGTTGTATGTCTTCTTTTGTATAATGAAGAACTCCTCTTTAGATTTTGGCATGTTTCATGTCAACTCTGTCAACAATAAAGGTTCATTAAAAAGGCCCTTGTTTAGACAATGGGAGGCTTGCCACTGTTTTCTGAATACATTCTGATAATCACCATGACAACTGATCTTGCACTAACGAATACAGGAAGTATCTCTCGGTTAACCTCTTACATGAAAATCAAGCTCAAATGTAGTGTAAAGGATGGAATCTAACCTGTCCATCCAAATTGTAGAGAACATACTTCTTAAGTGGCTGTAGAAGTTCTACACTGTCTACCACTCTAAAGACCCTAAGCTGTGTCCCAGTGTCTATGAGACAAAGGCAGAATGCTCGAGAGAGAGAGAGAGAGAGAGAGAGAGAAGGAGAGAGATACTTTACTGTAAGCCTCATAATGAGTTCGTAAGCTTCTTTGGAAAGGGGCTCATATGATAGGTTGGACTAGTGGATCAAAGAAAGTCTAATCTTATCAGACTAGATTTGCAAGGCAGTTGCTTAAAGGTCAACAAATTCCACTTAATATTGATTTTTGGACCTACAGCACCCCTTTTCCACACTTTATAGGTGATGGATATAGCATGCTTTCATTTCTGTTTGCCTTTTAACCAAGCTCACCCCAGTTCCGTGTCACAAGTAATGAAGTTGAAGCTGAAAAGCTGCCCTTGCCAAAATACCCAAGAGCAGAAACATTTATTTGTCAGTATATGATTTCTCTTGACAGATACACATGCATACACATGACAGATAAACAGGTCATTTGAGGAACATGAATAGAGGCTGATTAGAGAAGGGCCTAGCAGGTTCATTTCCATGTAGGAATTTAGCAAGGTTGTCTAGACTGTCTAGTACTCCATCATGCCAGCAGCCCGGGCAAAGGGCCAAATCACACTCACAGTGCCAGGGCCTGTTGGACTTAGATGCTGTCATCATTACGAGACATTAGATGTTTCAGATGTACATTCATTTCATCACAGAGAGAGCATTTAGGATTGCAGTTGTTGGCAGTCACATTTCTTTGTTCCCATGGGATCAGGAAGCTATTTTCACAAGATTCTAATTATGGTGTGTAGGGACACAGGCAGACAGCAAGACTTTAGCAGGTGAAGCAGGAGCAGGGATAATGTGTTTTAAGTGCTTGCTGTTTGTGTGGCATTCAGTTTCTCTGTAAGCCCAGGAAGAAGTCTGAGAAAGTGCAGTGGGATGAAACACGTGGGTATCATCCTTCTACTTTACTGTCTGTCCAAGTCAGCAACTTGGCACAAGTGCCAAGTAAGAGTCCTTTCGGAGGACAATGCTTGTCTCTTTTTAAAAGAGGAATGGTATAACAAGTACATTGGCCATTAAAGAGTTCTGTGTAGGGTTTTATGTATTAGAATTACAATTCTAAATGATGACAGATTTGATAATAATGGTAAAATAAGCCACCTTCTTTTAAGGCGGTATATCCTGCTGTGTGTATAAATGCTGATGCTGTTCCTGTGGAATGTTGATGATGTAAGTTGTGCCTCACGGTGCCACTCCTCTCCTCTCCTTGTCTTTCCTCTCTGTGTCTCTCCTCTATTCTTTCCTTATCTGACCACTTCTCTCTACTCCTCTGCTCTCCTGTCTTATTTTCTCCTCTCCCCTCCTTTCTTCTCTCGACCCCTCCTCTCTGCTCCTCTCCAATGCGGTCCTGTCCTTTTCTTTCCTCACCTCCTCCCTCCTTTCCTCTCCTCTCCTCTCCTCTCCCAGGGAGACTTCACCTGGAGCAGTGCGTCAGGGCGCTCCGTGTGCCTGCAGCCCTCTCCCATCCAGAGCCTGTCCGAGCTGGAGCGCATTCGCCTGCAGGAGGTGGCCTACAGTCAGCTGCATCAAGACTATGACCTGGCCTGCCAGGTCACCATCCCCAAAGGTGCTTACATACATACATACATACATACATACATACATACATACATACATACATAAATACATACATGCATACTTACATACATACATACATACACACATACACACATACACACATACATACTGCTGCCAACATAAAAAACAAGCAAGCAACTACATAGATCTTTTTATGATGGTTTAACTACACAATGCCATGTGTATTCATAATGTACATGACATTGTTGAGTCAAACCAATAGAAAAAGATACATGCAGCAAGTCTGCTTTTTTGCTTTAGTTTTTACAGCGTACAGTACATACATACATGCATGCTCACATGCATACACACATGCATACATGCATACATACATACATACATACATACATACATACATACATACATACATACATACATACATACATACATACATATATACAGTACACTGACCAAGTGCATGCAAGAGCAGGAGTCACAGCTTTTACTTCTTCATTCTTTCTCAGTCTGATGTGAGAGTGTCATGGGGATTGCATGACCTGTGCTGACAGTGGAAAAAAGGGAAAGGGAAGGGAAAAGGATCAAATCTAATCCACTCCTCGCTACTCCACATGCTCTAGAGCCAGTTAGCTCTTAAGTGTTCTAATCTCCTGTTTCTCGGCTTTTGCCTCTGTCACACGGAGCTCTGGTGCAGTTTAACATGCCTCGCAGATCTCAGGGCAGCTGTGTGATGTCTCTGAGACTCAAGCACACTCTCAGTCCTCATTAGGCAGTGTGGTTAAGTTTAGAGTTTAAAAATGAAATTATTGTTAGTCCGACTGCTACTGGACTTGATTGAGAAAACAGGCCTGTGGTTTAGTGTAAAGGTCTTGTGTAGGTGTGTGTGTGTTGGTGTGTGCGTGTGCGTATGCGTGTGCGTGTGCGTGTGTATGTGTGTGTGTGTATGTGGGTGGGTGGGTGGATAACTGGGTTCACAACCAGGAGTAAACCCAGAAAGACTGTAATGTAGTCTTATTCCTGACCCTCTCCTCTCCTCTCCGCTTTGGAATAATAAGGATGAAGAGCCCTGAGACTTTATGTTAGAATAAAGTTTGAAGCACTTTAGGATTCATTATTATTACCTCCGCCAAGGAGGTTATGTTTTCGCCGGCGTTGGTTTGTTTGTCTGTTTGTTTGTTTGTTTGTTTGTCTGTTTGTTTGTTTGTGAACATTATAACTTGAAAAGTTATGGGTGGATTTTGATGAAATTCAGAATAGGTCAGAAGTGGCCTAACTTAGAACTGATTTGATATTGGTGGTGATCCGGATAACCATCTGGATCCAGGAATTTTTTATTCAGTGAAGTTACCACTGTAGCATGGAATCTACAGAGACTTTTATTTTGAAAGGAGGGAATATAGGTTGGTACGGAAATGAGGCTCCTGTTGCGGGTCAAGGAGTTGTTGAGTTTTTGGTTAGAGGATTCAGTGAAAGACAGAGGAGAATTAGAGCGGTAGTGGTGAGCAGCCCAGTAGTTCATGTTGGCAGTGGAAATTAGATAAAGTACTTTCCTGCACCGAAGAGCCAACCAAGTTCGTGTGAGCATGAGTGAACGAACCCATCTGCACCGAAGAGCCGACCAAGTTCATGTGAGCATAAGTGAACGAACCCACTAGTTAACTATTACACCAGTAATAAAATGTTCTAACATGATTATGATGTCTTTTAATGTCTTAAGGTGAGAATGACAATAAGGTGGAGACTTAAGCTGCCTTGGCGGAGGTCTGCGCTCTCTGAGTGCTTTTCTAGTTATTCTATTATTTCCTAAATCCTAAGTCAATCATACTATTGTTGGGTTTATTAAATAAGTCACATGGTCCAGTTGGTAAACACCAGCTTAGGGGAATCAATCCTAAGCTTATGTCCAGTATCCAGTAGGGCTATGTTTTTCCTGCAAGAAGACCTAATGAATTCTGGGGAACCTATCCTATCCTATCCTATCCTATCCTATCCTATCCTATCCTATCCTATCCTATGCTTGACTTTGTCTTATAGGAGTGTAATTCACAGGGTCCAGTTGGTCTGTGAAAACGTCAGAACTGTGGAAAGTCATGTAAAAGTGAAAGTTTTAGGCCTGAGGCACCCCCACAGAAGGTGATCAGATAGTATGTGTCAGGAGTTGTAATTTAATCTGTTCTGACAAAGGTGTGCTTTTGTTTTGTGTTGTGTTCATTTTTGTGATTTTAATTCTGAATTGTCTGTTGCCTGAAGCTGTTCCTGTGTTGACTTGTTGTGGTGAGGCCATCATCATTTCTGTTTCTTGTCTGCCCTGTTCTGTCACGACCCTCTTTCCCGCATGTGTGTACGGTTTGTGACTCCCTGCCCCTCCCTAGGGCCTTGTTGAGGGTGACACACACACACACACACACACACACACACACACACACACACACACACACACACACACACACACACACACACGGGTATTACTGCATGGCTATTTACTTGTGTAGGGGGGTAGAATCATAGGGTACATTGGTCTGAGGAATATTCTGTAACATTTGTCCTTCTTGTCAGCACACGTACTGGCAGATAATGCCAGAAAAGTGCACCGTAAGTGTACCTGCATAGGTGTTCTCTGTCACGTAGCATGGCATAAATCTTGTGAAACCTCTATGTCAACCTTATATAAGTACCAAGATTTATTGGCAGATCCTGTGGTTGGGTTTTTTCCTTGTGGGTTTTTCCTGCTTCTTTTACATAAGGTAGTGTATAAGCAATAGCAAATTTCCCTTCTTTATCTCCCTGTCATATCTACAAAGCACTGTAAACATGTGTTTCTTTCCTATTAGTATTATCATATTATATTTCACTCACTTACTCATAAACTTTTTATTTTCTCATTTTTAGATTGTCAGAAGCGGAAAAAGTCACTGAGGAAAAAGTTTGATTCCATAGCCAAAGAGAAGAGTAAAGACAAAGGTATAGTTGCTTGTATCATCAGATATTTCCACACACTTCATCAACTTCACATACTTTTAAAGGGTAACAGACTGGTTTAAACTAACTAAATGGACCATATCATACTAAACATACACCACAGACGTGCAACGGCACATTGTTGTAGTGCAGCAGCAAAGTTCTTTGCTTGTGCTACTGTGCGGGACTGTGAGCTTATACAGCTTGTACTACTACTACTACTACTACTACTACTACTAATAATAATAATAATAATAATAATAATGTAGTATTTATTATTAAAGAAAATAAAGCAACATCTTTCAAACTGAGTTTAAAAAAAGGTTTGTTGTGATGCTGACTTGAATCCCATGGGCTTTTGCTCTTCCCCAGCTGGGAAGTGGTTTCTTCCACTGTGGCTGGACAGTGGACTGACAGTAGAAAGTAGTGTCTTTGATCTGTCTCGCTAAAGCCATGTGGAACCCACTGGAGCAGACATTCTCAGCTGTTTATACCGACACAGCCGTGTGCAAAAATATACAGAATCCCGCCTGTAAAAGGTCAGCTTGAGCAAGCACTCTCCTCCAGCCCCATGCAACAATGTACACTGGAATGCAAGTTTCACTGTCGACTAGGCAGCCAGTGGAATAACAAAAACACTCTGGAGAGGTTCCTCAGTTATCATGGCCAGCCCTTCCCGAGGCCTTATGAAATCTCAGCCCTCTCTTCTGCTCGTTTCAGTGCACAGAGAACTGTACTGTAGAAGAAAAGAAGAGATTTCCATTTGACAATGAAAGATGATACTGAAAATCAGTGTCTGTACTAAATCTTAACCGTGCAGGACTCTGAGACACTATCATGGCTGTGCTGTCACTGAGTGATTGATGAGTGACAATGGATCTTGGCTAATGATAATGATCCCACTAAAACATCCCTTCCCTCTAACTTGTCTCCTTATCACCCAATTTATCACTCTTTTCCCCTTCGCAGAGTTTGTGCCCCAGGCGTTCGGCATGCCACTCTTGCAGGTGATCGCCAACGACCGCGCACACAAGCAGCGGCATGACGGCCACCGCACAGAGGAGCACCGAGATGCTGCCGCTGCTGCCGCCTCTGACCTGGTTTCCTCCATCCTGCACTTCACCTCCAAGCGGCCCAACAAGGAGCTCTCCAGCAGCAACTCCTCACTCAGCTCCACCTCCGAGACCCCCAGCGAGAGCACCAGCGCCACCCCCGGCACCCCAGAGGCTGCACCCCGCACCCGCAGACGGGTAAGAGCCATCTGTCTCTCTGTGTAGATTCTCATTCATCCAGGTCAGGGTAGTCATAAGGGCTAACTTGTAAGGCAACTGGACTTCTTGGAGACTGAAGACGTTTCACCTCTAATTCAAAAAGCCTTGTTTAGTTCTAGGTACTGATTGTGGATGTATATATCCTGGGAGAGACAAGGAGAGGAGAGGAGTGGCACCATGAGGCACAACTTACATCATCAACATTAGTTCTCAGTACTGAAGAAGCTCTTTGTGAAGTGGTGAAACATCTGTAGTCTCCAAGAAGAAGTCCTGTTGCCTTACATTTAGATACGTATGAGTAAGAGCTGTCTCCAGCTACCTGGTCCCCAAATAATTGCATTTTTCTTACCACACAAGAGGTTTACTTAATTGTGCATGTGTTATGTAAATCTACACGTGTTAACAGAAAGCATGTTTACATGCTGCATGTTTAGTGGACACAAGAAATCTATAGATGAATGAGCAAATAGCCACATAAGGCTTTAGCCTAACCAAGTCTAAATCTCTTGACCTTTCTTAAGGTAAGGACCTTTTCATCCTGTGCACAGCTAATAGTCTTCAACCGAGCACTGATTACAGTCACCCATGCAATGTGCTGCAACTGCACATTTACTCAACAGTAACAGCCATTCTCATGTCAACAGACATTTTGACACTGGGATAGAAGACATTCATTTCCCTCATGAAATGGCACTATGACTTATGCATGACACTATGGCGTGCATGAACACAAAAAATGAAACCATGACAGAAGTCATTAATCTCTTTGTCTACATGAGTTATGGCAGTAATTGGCACGCTCTCTATCTCTGCACCAGGGAGGGATGTCTGTGGACTGCATCACAGACCTGGATGACGACGAGTCACGTTTGCTGGAGGCCCTGCAGCTGTCTCTGCCCGCGGAGCCGCCCAGTAAGAAGGAAAAGCACCGAGACAAGAAGCTCAGCCTCAACCCCATCTACAGGCAGGTGCCGCGGGTACTGGACTGCTGTTGCCAGCACCTGGAGAGATATGGTAACCCCTTAACACAGACATGTCATTTTCTTTTTGGGCATTTCACCAGAACGTGTTTCAGTGCCCTGTTTAAACTACAGAGACAATACACTTTATATACAAAACACTTGTCATGTCAATTTCTGAACAGGTTTGCAGACAGTTGGTATTTTCCGAGTGGGGAGTTCAAAGAAAAGAGTGCGACAGGTATGAGAGATTTCTGTGACCAGAGACCAGAGACTTTTGCTGTGTGTTTATTTTGGTTGTTGTTTTGGTGATGCTGAGTGCTTTGCTGTTGTGTGTTTACTGGTGCTCTGTAGCTACGAGATGAATTTGACCAGGGCTTAGACATTCAGCTGGAAGAGGAACACAGTGTCCATGATGTGGCAGCGCTCCTGAAAGAGTTTCTGCGAGACATGCCTGACCCACTACTTACCAAAGAGCTATACACAGCATTCATCAACTGCATGTGTAAGCACCCAGCGCTCTTATTCTATCTACTGAAAGTGTATTCATTTATGAGTAGTGTGCTTGGTTTTTTTTTTTACGTCATCTAGCATACTGCAACATACTGATGCATTCTTTGTGTACCACTGCTGTTTAAGTTATTAGTGATCACCAAAAAGTGACTAAATGCGGTGTAGTTGTGTTTCCCTTCACTATACAACTGATGTACATGCATACCTGCAGTCGTAGGTGTAAGGCAGGGTTGAAGACAACCCTAACATCATTGTGTGTCCCTGTCTGACTGTGTACAGCTCTAGACCCTGCAGAGCAGAGTAGCTGCATGCAGCTGCTGGTGTACCTGCTGCCCCCTTGTAACAGCGACACTCTGCACCGACTCCTGGAGTTCCTGTCCACCGTAGCCGCTCATGCCGAGGATACCCACAACGCCGATGGACAAGAGGTGAGGAGAGAAGCTAAGCAATGGCTTTGCAAAGTAAGCTACATTTGATTATCAAACTGTTTAGATCACAGATATAGCATGAGTGAAAAGTAATAAAAAGGAGGCAGTAAGGTGAGAATATCAGGAGAAATTTCAGGCATTATTGTCAACAGTCTTTGCACAGGTAGGGCTAATTCTAATGTACATGCAGTTATCAACTCTACCGATTATTCTGCCCTGAGGAGTAGACTTTTCATGGTGAAGAAGCTAGAGTGAGATCAATTTCAGCATCATTATCCTGTTATTACTCAGGATGTCATGTCGATCCATAACAAACAGAGCTAATCCCATCAAGCTTAGTGAACAGGTATGCCAGTATTGGCAGTAGTTCCAAGACTTTAACAGACCCCCATCATGGAAAAGTGTGTGTGTTCGTGTGTGTGTGTGTGAGAGAGAGAGAGAGTGTGGGCGCTCGTGTGTGTAAGTGAATGTGTGTGTATGTGATGTCTGTGTTGTGCATGCGTGTCTGTTTGGATATTATGTCTCAGTGTTCCTGCCTGTCTGTCTGCACTTCTCTCTCTGTCTCCTTTCTTCTGTTGTCTGCCAGTATTTATTTAGGCATGTGCCTGTGCCTCTGCCCATGGCATTTAACACGAGGATCCATCCACTTAACATTAACAGCCTTGTGTCATGTTTAGGTTCCAGGCAACAAAATGACCTCTCTCAACCTGGCCACCATCTTCGGGCCTAATCTCCTTCACAAGCAGAAGAGTTCGGATAAAGAATTCACTGTCCAGAGCTCTGCCCGAGCGGAGGAGAGCACCACTATTATCGGAATTGTCCAGAGAATGATCGACACATACGAGGCTCTTTTTACGGTAGGTGGAAGCCACGGCTGACATGACAATAAGCTGCTGTTTTGTGGTCTGTGTTCTGCGGTTTACTGTTCGTTTGAAATGGGGAGCAGATCACAAGAGATATGATCAGGTGCTTGTAACTCTAAGTCAGTCTTTCCAACACATCCCAAAATGGTCTTTGCAGTGCTTAGGCATTTAAAAGTTGGCCAAGTAGCTGAGTCACATGAAATGTAAACAGGAGTTTAACAATGTAGCGATGAGTTTGAAAAGACCAGGGCTCTTATGGAGAGGCTCTTAAAAATGAGTTTTATTCTGAGCTTCTAAAAGCCTGTCAGAACAAGGGGCTCTGCTGTGGTCTGTGCAATCCCTCCCCCCAAAGCCTGCCTACAGTGCTGCAAACCTGATGCTTTACGAATTACAGGAAATGCAGTGTCTGTTTGGATCGCATCCAGACGGCCTTATTTCGCTGCTGGAGGCTGAGGGAATTTTGTTCATAATATGGCCGGCTACATGTGGGAATAAATGCATTTGTTCTTTTTTGTGCACTCATAGTTAGAGTTTCAGAGTGTCTACCTGCAGCCCACAGTGATGTCCTGCGACATGATGTCTTTAGGTGTCAGACCACCCTTACCTTTAATATGCATCTTCGGAGGTGCACTGTCACTGTGACACAACATTTCTGTTTAAGAGTCAGTTGCTATTTTTGGCTTTCAGCGCTGTGGGTGTGTACATTAATAGAATGCCATTATTTTTCCCAAAGCTGAAGCAGAGTAATCACATGCCACTGAAATGAATATTGGTGTGTAAATGACTCAACTAAGTATATACTGATACCACGTGTCGCATCTGCAGAAGATCACTTAGCAGAACGGTGAGCCTAGTGGGGGATTGCTTATGAAAAAGCTAGGACGTGTCATGGTTGTAGTGGATAATATTGGCCATTTTGCTGGCTCTTGCAGGTGTCGCCTGACCTGCAGCACGAGGTGCTAATGAGCCTGCTGGAGACGGACCCTGACGTGGTGGATTACTTACTGAGGAGGAAAGAGTCTCAGTCAGAGTGAGTGGGCCTGTCTTGTTGTGGACACATCCAGCAATTGCAGGGAGCACCATGTATTGTCTCCCCCTGGTGGCACAAAGATTACAGCCTAAGTCCACACTGGAGAAACAGTGCAATGGATCCCCTTCTTATGTGCTAATTTTAGGGTTGTAACTATGACTACTAAGAGTGTTAGGCATCCTAGATTCAGAAGCTATAATCCAATATTCCACATATTCCAAATATTCTGTGCAATAATCCACATATTCCAAATCACCTGGTTTTACCTGTCAGCTTAATACAGGTGATTTTACTATTTTTCTCCTGTACCAGGTTACAGAGTTGTGTTAATTAGAGTAATCTGATTTAGTACATGGGTGTAACTATTGAAATGTAGCTTTTTTATAGACTTGCTCATCACCTGCTTACAGCATATAGCCACACTGGATAAACATAGCACAATGAATGCCCTTTATATACATATTTATATATGCACTCATTTTAGGATTGTTACAGTTACTTTCAAAAAAATGTACGTTTTCCTTTATTGTTTTCCCTTTCTTGCCATGTCCTCCTCCCCTCTTCAGAAGCCCTGGCCTGCTCCGCTCTGATGACTCCTTATCCCTGAGTGAGAGGCACTCCTGCAGTGACTCGAACATGGCCTCCAGTGGCGAGGTTTCCCCTTATGATAACAACTCCCCTGTGCTCTCCGAGCAACGGCTCCCCCCAGAGCTGTGTGAAGACGACACCCTCCCCAGGTCTGACAAGCTCTTCATGGAGGGGCCAGTCAGAGGGAGGCCAGGACACATCAGCCTGTCAACAGCCTCTGTCACAGGTTAACTTCAAATAGACAAAGGGATTTATGTTTAAGTTTAGGTTAACATTAATGCCTATGATGTTTGTTTATGTTTATTTGTTCATATTTTTTTCCAAAATGACGTACCATGAATACCAAAAACAACACATTGTAAGAAAAAAATACTTGGCTGAAATGTAAAATATTACAAAAAAAGCAGTTAATCTACTAGGATTGAAAAAATGTGCTCAGCCATCTTTTGTGGCAGTGTACTGTATGTGGATAGTTTTGCTTGTTTGTTTTATTGGGGCCATTGGAGCCTCAGGTTATTTGATTGGAGTCTTGCTTTGTCAGATGAGACACATACATTTTCCTCATTTGCAGCAGAAATTGAAGATGAACAGACACACTTGTGGGGAGCTTGGCATGCATCGCTAAGGGCAGGATTAAAAGAGCACAGCTCAGGTAAATCAAACTAATGAACCCATACAGCACCATCCTTGCATTTATATCACATTATTATTATTGTTATTAGTGTTGCTGTTGTTGTTGTTGTTGTCCTTGTTCTTGTTGGTAGTATTAGTAGTATTATGGTAGTATCATTATTAGTATTATTATTAGTGTTAGTAGTAGTAGTAGTAGTAGTAGTAGTAGTAGTAGTAGTAGTATTTCATTTTTATGTGCAGCAGTTGTATCATGTGCAGCATCTTGTCATTAAAGACCATTTTTGTCTATCCAATGAATATGTGGAATACCTTGTAGAATGATGGGGGAATTGTTTTGCTTTCTAGAAGGGCAGGACACAAGGTCAGAACAGAAGGCCGAGCATCATGCTGGCTAAACATGTTTTGTGTGTGAAATGTGACGCAGGCTCTCACGGGAACGTGTCCCAGTGCTCCCTGGGCTCAGCGGAGGGGCTGGACAGCCAGCACGACCCCGAGAAGCCACCAGTGCAGCGCACACTCACCTCCCTGGGATTGGCCGAGTGGCAGACCCATACGCCAGTCACACGAGCCAGCAGCAGCCCGCAGACAGGCACTTGGCCCAGCCAACCCAAGTATGTCTCAGAGACCTACAGCCAACCAGGCTCAAGCAGCTTAGATGACATCACAGTCAGCGGAGGCTCATCTGCCAGACCTCCCCACTCAGCCAAGCCCAGCAGCAGGCTGGAGAGCAGACCGCCCCCTCCGTACCCAGTGCTACGCAGAAGTGTCGCCACTCCTCCGCCGTCGTTGCCGTCCATGCACCCCCCGGGTTCTCCATCGGCACTGGCCCTGCGCCGACCCCCACTGAGCCGCAGCCCTGGTCCCCAGAGAAAGGCGCCAGAAAGCCCATCCATCCCCAGGGCCCACAAAGGGCCCGGCAGCACAGACTCGCAGGAGTGGCAGCGGGACAAGTGGCAGATATGGCAGCTTCTCTCGTCAGACAGTCCAGACACGCTGCCTGAGACACTGGTGTGATGCCATTGACACTGTGCCTTTGCCTAGCACACAGCTCCAAACAGGCCCCGCTGTCTGTGTTAGGTGGAGAAAGATGTAGATAGTTCTGAGAATTTTGTGCCTTTTTTACCTTCCATTTTCTGCCAAGTGACCTTGTGTTCCTTACTCAGCTCCATTTAAACATACCTCAACATGGAAATCTTTTACATTTATGACAAGTCATTAAAGACACTCCTGTTAAATATGAGACAAATTTGCATACAAACATTTCTTCTATACATTCAAAATATATCAGCTATTTATGATTAATGATGAATTCATCTTAAAGTTGTACAATCTTCATCACAAGAAAATGACCAGGTCAACCAAAATTGACAGTGATTCATTGTTAGGTCAAAAAAAGATGGAGCTGACCCAACTGAATGTAGACTAAATGCAGTTTTTTGGTACTATCTATTTTTATACCCCAAGTTCACTGTTTGTGTATGTTTATTTGTTGTTTCTGTGTATGTGTGAGTGTCTGTGTGTGTGTGTGTGTGTGTGTGTGTGTGTGTGTGTGTGTGTGTGTGTGTGTGTGTGTGTGTGTGTGTGTGTGTGTGTGTGTGTGTGTGTGTGTGTGTGTGTGTGTGGGTGTGAAAGAGAGAGAGTGTGTATGATAGGGTGGAGCTGTGTTCTTTTCAGTAAGACACATGCTGTGTGTTTGGGTATATGAATCACAGTGTAATGAATCTTTTATGAGATGCTGCATGGCATCTAGTATGTAGGTATGGCTTACTGTAATAGTAAGCTTGTCTGGAATAAATGTAAACAGATGATTTGCATTATTGCACTTAATTTTATAATAGAACTTTTCATATGTATTTTCTACAGCTGTAAATGCCTTTTTATGTTTTTCTTAATTGTCACCCACATTTTATAGGAATTCACTGTGCGAGTACAGAGTATTAGATATTAATGTTTCACTTGTAGGTGCTATTCATGTGCATGATATAGCAGCACTGATATACTTTATATTGACCATTTCCCACTGCAAGCGTTTTGTTTTTAAAAGGAGCACTCCATCCTGAAGCATGTTAAAACTGTACCCACAGTGTCCTACAATATATTGAGGACGCTAACATATTGGGACAGTGTCCTCATGACAGTGAATATCCATTAAAACATTTGCAGAAGCACACTGCACAAGACATTTGTGTTTTACCAGAGTGTTTTAACAGTGGTCTAGGATGGAGTTTACTTCTACCGAGGAATCATTCTTAAATACTAGTAGAGGCCCTACACCAGGCAATTGTACAAACATTATGATGCCAGTGGTTCATTTGATGTCTTTTTGGCTGTCCAGAAAAATGCCATTCTATTACTGTAAATCCCAGCTGACATTGACTGCAAAGTGATACATGTAAGGCATTCTTATGTTTTCAGTATACAATAGATCCAACATAATTTATTTTAGCACAACATCCTGCTTCTTTTCTTGTATTCTTCACAGACTCATTCAGTGTGTAATTATGCTTAATTTAAACTGTCACATCTCCTAAGTTTAGTTGTGATTTGTCAACACCATGTCAGCATACTATAAAGCTTTGAGCTCTTTAGTTGTCACCGGAGAAAGTTGATTAGGCGCCTGCATTTATCTGGTAGCAAGATAAAATGGTCAATTATCGCAACCAAGCATCTAAAGTAACTACAGAATTGTGACTCGGAGATGTATTGTTCCTTATGCTTTGGTTAAGCTCTTTAAACTGTCATACTGACAGTAACACTATGTGACACTGATCCTTTTATTTTTGTGAGGGAAGGGAACAGAATAAAAAAGTGAATCTGTTTTGTGGGCTCCGTATTGAAAGCATGTGCTGTTCAAAACAATCATAAAAATGTGGTCAGCAAAAAATATGTGCCTGTAATTTGGTCAGAGTAATTTAAAGCATTTTTCTTTTCTTCTCAGACGTTTTCTTGCTTATTCTTTAGTGCTCTGCGCTGGTCAACCCATTATTTTCATTTGTTATATGCATTGTCCCAAGGCCTTTTCCTTTATAATAAAGCTGCTGAACTGCTTTCTATTTATGGATGTTTCTCTATATTTGTATTTGTTTGTTTGTGCTTTTATCCATCCCACAATATTTCACTGACTTGAGCCCATTTGAAAGCACTATGGGGAGGTGAGGGGGTGCACAATGTTTTAGTCTCATTCTAATGCCACTTAAATGAAACCTTAAGCCTACAGACTTTCCGCTTTATCCGTTGTGATGTGCTTGAGTCCCTGTGTAGATAGGCAACACTGCATTCTTTCAGATAGGAAGTTGGGAACAATTGGAATGGTTCATGCTCTAATGAAGTGAAGAGTAAGGTGGTTGTTTTGGTGGCTCTTTGGAACCCATAAAGGCCCTAATTCTGGTAGATTTCAGCTCAGCAGTAAGCTGCCACCCACAGGTCAGCCTGCCCTCGTCAGGATCCAACTTGGCCAGCATCAGGAAGTGCATGCCGAGGCTTTAGTGCGGAGCAGTGGTGGGTGAAGAATAGGTGGTGGTGCGCTGGGGGCGATGGGACTGGGCACCTTTGGCTCCCCCCTTGCTGAGTGATTTTTCCGATCTTCCTGCAGACTCTATGGGCTTGCCAGCTGGGGGTCAGGGAACATTCAGGACCAGGTTTTCATTGAGTTCTTTTCAGCAGGCTGCACATCGCTGCTCTCACCCCCTGCTGACCTCTGAGGCTCTGACTCAAACGTGGCATGTTCTAAAGATTGAGTGCAGTCAGTCGTTACTGGCCTTCTTTAGTGTATGGTTTATTTACACTTTCTTCATATAGCGGCACTAACGGTCAACATCCAAAATTATCACTGGTGATGTAGAGAAGAACTCAGATGGTGTGTCATGGTGTGGTAGTTATCCCAGTCAGCCACAAGAGGGCGGTGTAATTTTGCGGCACCAGCTTCTTTGCCTCCTCAGGTTTTGGCTCTGCTAGAATGGGTGTTGGCGATTTATGACTCTAGTCAGTAAGGCTCTATGGTGGAAAATTTAGCTCTGTTCTCGAACATTCTGACATTAATCTCTCCAACCACAAACATTGCAGCAGTTCACTCAATAAAGTAAGTCTGACGCCATGAAGTATTTTTAAGCTCTTGTTTCTCGCACCACTGAGACTCCCTCATTTTCATGGTAGAGGCCTAAGGCAGATGCAGATGTAATGCCTAAGGGTGTGTATGCATGTGTGCGTATGTGTGCGTGTGTGTGTGTGTGTGTGTGTGTGTGTGTGTGTGTGTGTGTGTGTGTGTGTGTGTGTGTCTGCACTTATATGTGTGTGAGTTTGTTAGTGTATGTGCCTCAATGTTCAGATGTGCCCCTCTGTTTGGACCTTTGTGGACTGGAGGTTTCACTGTTAACACTGCAGTTGAGAAAGTGCCATTTAAGTTTTACAAAAGGATCATTCGAGCAGCAAACAACTAAAAACCAAAAGTATGCTCTGTACCACTGAGCTGGTCCAATTCTGAAGCATTCAGTGGTTTGATGTCGCCACTCTCTGGACGTACAACTGTTGAAATACATCTGGCTGCGGCAGTCGCAACATTCTGCTGCTCCCTTTTCTGTTAACCAGAGGGTTTGCTCAGCCCTAAAAAATGTGGTTAAACTTTGTGGTCCATATCTGGCCTTGTAGCTGCAGCCCTGTGCTGTTCATCTCGAGACACCAAACCAGGGCAGAAGACCGAAGCAGAGGCCTACACAAGCCTGACCTAACCAGACCAGACTGCTTTTTATAGGGGACTCCGCATTCACCATTTACACAGCAGTAAATCATGGGAGTAACCTCAAAACAGGCTGCTCTATCAAGCATGTAAACCCTGTGCTGAGGCAGATAGAAGCTTAGAACACCATAGTAGCCTGTGTGAGGAATCTCTTCAAGATGTTTGTAATCCGAACCAAATGCTATTTGTGAAGGTTTCTTTCTGTCCACTTTTCTTGCTTTCTTTCTGCCTTTCTTTTTTCTTTCTTTCTTTCTTTTTTCTTACTTTTATTGCTTTGTTTCTTGGGAATCTTAGATTTCAAAAACCATTACATGACAAGAGTTGCTATGATTACATCTCAGGGCGCAACACTCAAATGATTTACATTAAAGAGAACATTCTAATGGCCAGGGGGTTGATGGGAACAGACCTTCAGGGGGGATCTCAGATATCACGAGCCCCATAAGTGTGCAACAGCAAAGCCTGCCCAGTCTCCACAGACTCACTAGGGGAGACACAGTGTGTGCTTCCCTGCTAAATTGCATGACACTGCCAATGACATCAGCTGCAAATTCTCAGTGAAAGGCCAGATGGCTACGGTCAATGTTTGGCTGTATTTCCTGTAGAATGCATATCAACTGAAATCTGAGTGTTCTGATTAATTAATTATTACTTTAATTAGAGGAATAAGCGGAAGTGGATGACATTTATGACAAGTGCCACTAGTATGTCCAAGTCCAGCACGACCTTAATCACATGGTGACACAGCTGTTTTAAAGGGAGAACAGTCCCTGGCCATGAAGGCTATGAGCTTCATGTTAAAGAAAGTTTGTTTGAGATTAAAGGATTTTTTTCTCATTGCATTAAGCCTGCAAAGGCTTAGCTGGTTTGAAGCTGCTTAGAGAGCTGAAATCTCTAAGTTGCCTTTAGATTAAAGCCACCAATTTTATAGGTACATTTTATATTGAAACTTTCACAGATTGATACATAACTTGGGTTTTTAAGCTCAGCCTGTTGTTCATTTTTTATTTATTTTGAACAATATAGTTTGGGTACCTACTATACTTGTAGTTTATTTGGACATCTCAGGTGTTTTGTTAAATCTGTTCTGTTAAAGTTATGTAAACAGAGTTCGGTTTCGAGGTGTCCTGAAGAACTGTATTACATCAGAAATGGAAAATAAAAGAAAAATCATCTCTTCTTGAAACTGTGCTCTTTAGGCAATCACCCAAATAAAACATGATCAATTCTCAATATTATCAAACAAACTAAAATCATCATAAATTACAGTGCATCATAATGAAATATTATCTAATGAGGGACCTGACAATTATTATAATGTAAGACCCCATATAAAAATCATTTTTCAAGCAAAATAAAATGATCAGAAATTTCAGTGTATCATAATATAATGAAACCTTGTGATTTGAGTGTAATGACAAGGAATGTTAAACCCTGCACATAATAAAAATAAGATTTTTAAAACAAAATTACAGTATTTGTAATTCTATAGGACTTCTGGCCACTGCTTAGATTCTATTAAACAGACAACGAATACATACAATTCAGCAAATAAATGAATAAATACAGCTGTACATATCTGTTAGTGATGTAATTCATGGGATGCATTTGAAATACATTGGAAGTGTCTGCAGGTAGCCTCCTGTGCTGTTTTGTCAAATGCCAACCCCCCAGTCTCCACCCCGCCCCACCTGCCAGTGCCCCCTACCCTAAACCCCATCCGGCCACAAGCTCATTAGCAATGCCTCCAGCAGCCTCATCCCTCCTGGCCCATCTGCTCCCTCTGACCTTTAGGCCCAACACTATGTGCCTCTGCACAGACACCAGGCTCCAGAGGCCTTCACAGTTTGGGGTTGCCTTTTTTCTAAAGAATAAATACGGGTTTTTCTAGGACACAAATAAGTATGATAGTTCCCCAGAGCTACTATTTAAAGTTCAAGTCTATGATTGTGGTAAACTTTCTAAAGTATGGGTTTGGCTTTACAGCGAGTATGTAAAGAAATGTACACTCTGGTTGGTTTAAAGACCGTTGAAGATATTGCAATATTTTTGGGTCAAACCATAAGTTGCACCAGTAATTTTGGCACTGTATTAAAGTGGAGTACAATTACTTTCTAAAAGTGATGCTCATATTTCTACATATCAGCACTAGGATTATAGTTCTTGATCAGAAACATTACTGCTGTCACATACTGAGATCTCTCGCTTTCTCTCTCTCCGCCCCTAACCCCCCTCCCCTCTCTCTTTCTTTCGCTCTCTTTGTCTCTCTGTCTAACTCTCTTCCTGCATCCTGTCTCCCCCAACAGAGCATGTGCATCATGTATTTGTGTGTGTGTGTGTGTGTGTGTGTGTGTGTGTGTGTGTGTGTGTGTGTGTGTGTGTGTGCGCATGTGTGCGTGCCTATTACTTTAAGTATGTATGCATGCGTGCCTGTTCATGTGTCTGTTTGTCTGTGTGGATGTGTTTGTGTGTTAACCCTGATTCTTTCGCTGGTGAACATTGTCTCATTTCCTTTCCAACTAACATAGTGTATTGACCACAAAACATGTTTGCTAATGTCCACTAAAGCTGTCTTTTATTAAATCTGAATGTTGTGTGAATAAAAACCACTGTTGTTTACCGCTCTTTTTTACATAAAATATGGTCGAATATTTACTTGGAATCCACTCTGAGGAATGGCAGTGGAGACCATTTAGAGCTGAACAGCGTAGCAGAGCAGAAGTATGTTTCATCGGGGAATGCACAGGCTATCGTGCATTTAAGACTGAAAATGGGAAAGCAATTTGCTTCATGTTCTTCCAACAGGTCCCACTAGGCCGGTCTGAGAGCTTGCACTGAACTCGACTCAAAAACACATTTTTGAAGATGTGAAACAGGAAGGGCTGCTTTCCCCTCAGCGCCAAAACTGAGAGAAATCATCCAGATGTTTGCATGAAGAGAAGTCAATAGCCAGAAGCAAAAAGTTATCTATTTCTGGCTAAACCATTGTGAGTGGTTTGTCCACTACAGTAGGTATGTTTTAGAAATAATGGGTTTTCTGCAAGGTATTACTGGGTAAATCAGGCATGTGTTTGTCAGTGGTGTAAACCATTTTTGTGTGCCCCCAATAACTCACGACAGACAATAAACTATAGTTTTAATACTTTTTCATTCTATGTACTTTCAGGGGGATTTTGGAGTAGTACTGGTGTACTTATATTTTACAATAATTTGTAACAATATAAGCTATGTTGCCATACTCCAGGTGTTTGTTATTCTAGTGATTCAAAATGACTATCAGAAAGCACAACATAAAGGTCGGTGGTCGGTGCTCACAAGGTTTTAAGTCCAGATACAGCATTGTCATCCTTGCATTATTATATTTAGTATATCCTGTTGCTATGCATGTTGCTTTGAAACATTTTTTTAACTGTGTGCTCATCTGGTCTCCCTTAGAATAATTCCAGGTGAAGGAAGGTGGTAATTACGCAGAAGACGTGCCTTGATAGATAATAGTAGTAATCTTATTTTACAGCCGCAGATGAAGGTAAGGGGATTTCCATTAGGTTAGGTCAAGACTGTCTCTGGTTGTTCTGATTCATGCTCACAGTAGTTTCCCAAATACTTCAGTACCTTAGTAGAGAAAAAAGATAATTTGTCATCATGAATCATCTTCTACATGGTTGACTACCTCTGCTGTTAAAACACTGTCGCATCCACACTAAACCCTTCTTATTTTTTCTCATAAAATACTTACAAAACTAGTCTTCTGTGTTGTACAGTAGTTTAAAGGTCAGACCGAAACAGTGCACTATAGCATTCTTTGGCATTAATGGACCTTCTGTTGAAGGAAGACAGACCTTGTGAAACTGTGGAGATATGGTTTCCATGTTATTGGCACTGCCTGTGATCACTGACAGTGTCATCAATCACACTCCAGATCTAATTTCTCCTTGCTGACCAGTCCTACCTAATAGCAACATGGTTGACCAAAATATAGCATGCTAACCTCTTCGCTCATACATGAGCCATAACACATATTGTTTTTCTAAGCACCATCATCTGAGTTCAGGGCTGGATTCAGTCTACAGTTCATGTTTTGATATGTTAATGTATTCATATGTCTATACCATTGGCTGTATTGATCTATACTGTTAGATAAGAACACAGTAAAGTATTCACCTTATGTCTGATTTTCCCCTGCTGACAAAATGCTGAGCTCAAATAATTTTTCGTATCTGCTCACCAATTTAAAACCAAATGCTGTGAAGAAACGGGTGTTGCACCAGCACACGCAGGGTTAAAGCAGAACCCTGACACTCCTTGCTCCTGTGGAAACCTGTAGGGCAGATGTGCATGTCGGCTCGCCAGAGAGGTATGCACGAACACACCCAGCTTAGGCAGAGAGAGGGAGAGCAGCACTGCAGCTTCAGTGAGGAAAAAAGGAGAAGAGGGTCCGCACACATGCCTGTCAAACATAAAGACAGATAGATAGACTGAGTGACAGACAGACTGAGTGACAGACAGGCTGAGTGACAGGCAGGCACGCTCTGGCCCAGTAAGAGGCTCCACACTACACTGGGACATCATGGGGGAGCAGGTAAGACACGCTGCTCAGTATCTAAAAGCGCAGTCACTCCCAACTAATGACTAACTGTTGTCTCTTTAACTTGTACCACACCTTGATATCTTCTGCATGGAAAGAGTTTGTTTAATCCAGTAGCATGTTAGCAGATTGTAATGTTCATTGAATAATGTTGTAATGCTTAGCAAAACAAGGCTGTGATGTTTTGTATTCAGTCTGTTTGCATATGATACAAACATGCAAGAACAACTGAGAAAATGAACGACAAGATCAGCAGGAGGAAATCTATCTCACAATAATTTGTAAGCCAGGGCCTACCCAGGGCCTACCCTACCCGTGGATACTAAAAATTGGAAAATAGTTTTAGGCTCTTGAATTAATGGGAGTCTTATGGATTTCCAACTGGGAACAAAATTACTGGTCACAGCCTGGGTGGCAAAGAGCAGGATGAATGATGTACAGCCAGAAGTGCCGACTTTAGCTCTTCAGTAAAAGAATGGAGAGAGTAAGATGTGCACTTGAGAAGAATAAATCCCAAACAGCTTTGGGCAAGTTGTTTCTTGCATGAGCAAACAGTCTACTAATAACTTAGTGAGGCAGAGGAAAGAGCTGCAACTTGCTCCTGTTTAACAGGCCTGTTTAGCAACCTTCATACTGTACATTTCTATTATGCATCGACTTATGTTGAGGTAAATCAAACAACACAACCACGGGACATCATAGCTTGGACATGTAATGAGATGATTGCCATTGTATATATCAAACTTCAACAGGAAGAAAACAATGTCAATGAATGTTTTCTGACTGGTCCTTCTAAAATGTGTTAGTCTATGGTCAGGAGCATTTTGCCATGTGTGAGGAGTGAGCTATTGTGCATTGTGCTATGAGACATGGGCTTTATTTCTGCTTTCTTTAAAACAGATGCTTGGCCCCTAACAGAAATCAGACCTCCATTATCTAGATTTGAGATGAGTGCTGATGCAGCTCAGTAGAAAGCTTGAATGTATGTTCATGAATGTTTTATTCCTGCAGTATTCAAGGCTTATCTGGATTTCATCTTCGGTTTGAACCTGGGTGACCACACTAGCTGTATATGACTTTAAATCCCCTAGAATATCCTAAAGAGTCAGGGCTGGAATTCAGACAATCCAGATTCAGGTGTAAAGCTGTTTGACTAAGTAAGAGGTCACCATCTTTACAATCTTGTAAACCTATGTAAAAATATGCAGAGGCCAGCACCAGACACCAACTCCTAGTCCTCCAAGGGCTACTCTCTGAAGTGACATAGAAAAAATAATGCAAAGCTGTTTTTTATGGTTTGGTATCATAGTTCCAGTAAAAATAACACAGGGCTGTAACACAGGCCTTAGACTCTATGCTGGGCATTAAGAACAGAAGGTGTTCTGATTAGCTTTAGGTTTATCTTCATATTTGCAAAAAGGCCTTCAGAGGACAGACACACAAAAGAGGGATTAAGGAAGCTGGTAAACGAAGATTGTGAACATTAGCAAACACCTGAAACACCAAAAGACCTCTTATCAACAGGAATCGACTATGTAGGCTCTAAGAGAAGCTATCTTTCCTGTGCTTTCAGCCATCTGTGTTTTATAATGAGCACAGCTCTTGCCTTAAATATAAATAAATAAAGCACAAACATTTTGAGCCCATGGTTTTAAAGCTCTCCAAGAAAATCTCTGGGGTATGAAAAGACTACAAAACTATAGCTGATATGTATGTGATTTACACTTTACTTGACAGCAATTCGTTAGTTTGATCTTGAAGAATGGTTAAGTCTTGTTTTCCAAACACCATCCCAGAGGACATAGCATTCTTTTTTGCCAAAAGGCATACTAATGGTATGTGTGAGAGGGTGTCTGAGTCCATTTTTTAATAGCTCATGTTTTTTTATAAAAAAAAATCATGTTTTCAGTATGACAAAATATTGAGATATATGACATTATCATCACCTGCCATGTAAGCTTGTAATTGATGTGAGAGTAGGGACAGCATGAAGTTCTGGTATGCAAAATAGAAGCAGCTTCTGAATTTGTCTTGTAAAGGGCTGTTTAAGGGATGTTGAACACATGTGCCGTATACAGGCACATACATTTGACAGAGCATTTCTATTCCCTCTCACATAAATAATTACGTTGACTCCCAAGACTCCATTCTGTGCTTAACTTGCAATGCACTTTGTGACAGGATGAGGCTTAATTAACGTCTAGTACTGACGTCCCCACAGATTTCAATAAATCCATCGCAAGCTGGTAGCAATTAAAATGTCTCAACTAGCAGCACGTGAAGAATGTGACCAGCTTTTACAACAGACAGACAGAAGAGAGATGCTTTCTTCAGTACAAATATTTCATAGCGACTCTGAAATTTGTTGACTGTTTTTGGAGAAGAATCAAAACTAACATGTGATCTGATTTTTGAAAGTCACACCTCCTGTGTCTGAATTCCTGAAGTTATAGTTGACAGTGCTGATTCCCAACAGCAGATTGTAGACACAAATTTATTGGGTGACCAGACACACTCGATGCACATATTTTTTTCTTTGGAATGTCTTTGAATGGTGGAATAGCTTGTAAACTCAGACTTTATTTGTTGGAGCATATGTATACTGAAAGATGAAAACGTGTGCACGTGTGCAAGTGTGCACGTGTGCAAATGTGTGCGTGTGCATGCGTGCGTGCGTGTGTGTGTGTGTGTGTGTGTGTGTGTGTGTGTGTGTGTGTGTGTGTGTGTGTGTGTGTGTGTGTGTGTGTGTGTGTGTGATGGTGTCCTGGGGATCCTTTTACTTGTCAGACCACCACCAGTGAAGGTCAGAGAGGTCTCTGATAATCCTTTTTAACCCCCCCCCCCATCCCCTCAAACTCTAAATCTTTGATAACATCTCCACAAAATAGAGAGTATCCCCCTGGCACATGTCATTCATTCCCACCTGCCATATCAACACTTCCTCTCAGCCCTGCCTCTGCTTCTGGCAAGAACAGAAAGCCACCAGGGAGGAATATCTGAGTTTGACTTTGAAATTCAATCCATTACATGAAATGCCAGTAAAATTATTCATGATGGACCAACACATTTCACAGCTCATTCCAACTATTTGATTCTGTTTTTAATGACAACATTGTCACTATAAAAATATAACTGGATTTAATATTGCACTATGTATAATGGCTGAAGACACTGTTTAGTTTAATTGTTTGTTGATTGTTTTTCGAGAGTTGGAGAACATCCATCTAAATGTCCACTTGAGATTTACCGAAATGCAACTTTGCCTAATCTGGATTATTTATTTATTTGTTCCTGGTGATACTCCTATAGCTTTCATTGTTTATTAATAAGTGTATCAGTCTGTTTCCTTTGAGCTATTGCCCCATCTCTTAGCACAGTCAATACTGATCAGAGTTGTTTGTGGTTTCTCTGGAGATGGGATGGGAGGGCTCTGGCATCTGAGGCAAGATGGCTGCTGGTATTGGCATGCTTCGGCAGTCAGTATTCTAACAGCAAAGGAATGAGTTCCAGGTCAGTAGTCAGTGGAGCCTCGCTTGGAACAGTGCCATGGCAATGCATGCTGTTGTAGCTAATTATGGCAAAGCAGAGAATTTGTAGAAAATGCTTATGATATGTATCATATGGTGATCTCATCTCATAGCAGAGATGTGCTGGCATAGCCCTACATTCCTAATCGTAATAGTGGAAAGCATCCCAATCATATGCTTGATCTGTTTCAATAGAAAGCACAAGACGTGCTCATTTGGCAAATATTCATGAATAGAAATGGCATATTAATTTCCTGATGCTCCTCATGGTGGTCTGATGTGCACACTGTGATTTTTTCATATCCAATAATCCATACTGTCCAGTGATTCAGAGGCAGGGCTGAGATGCCTACTCTTGCCTCTTCCAGCACCTGGGCTTGGTGCGGCCCGTCAGCTTGCATTCTGTTGGGCAGGGCTGAGTGTCGTCTGAGCCTCTACTGCAGATGGAAGCCTCTGTGCCACACATGGCGTGCAGCAGTGCAGGAAAGCCCCCTCCAACTGACCCCATCTGGATGCGCAGCCTGGTTATCTGGGCCGCCTCATCAGCATGGGCTCCCTGAGGTGCCCCTCCTCCACCACCTCCACCCCCACCCCCACACTCACCCCTCCAGCTCCCTGTCTTTGTCTCCTAATTTGCCCTGCTTTTGTTTTTTTGGGCGAGGGGAGTGGGGCGTGTCAGGGCCCTGAGCATAGCCGCCACTGTGACTAGAGCCGGAGCTCATGGAATGGCCCCCGGGAAGAGCAGCCTCCCCAGCGGGCTTCACGCTGACATGGGCACGTCGCGGCTGAGGCAGGGGGCGGGGACTAGGCGGAGGGGGATGGACCACGCTGGCTAGGTGACCGGGTTTTGTTTAGGAGCAGAGTTTTGGACATGTGTCTGTGAAACGAATGACCAGCTATTGCCTTGTACTGTATAAGAGCTGCATCCATTTGTCAAGGGCCAACATCAGATAGCAGCGAGTGTAAGTAGCTTTTTTCTGTGGTTTCAGATTCAGCCAAAATGATTTATGACCCAGTTTGTTCATTATAAGTGTAATGAGATTCTGCCTGAGAAAACACACAGATGGGGCTGTTTTGGGGAGTGTTTAGCTGTGAAAAATTATGCTTGTGTTTACTTCATTTAAGATATCTTAATGAGTTATCCCAGCATTATTCTTCCTAATGTTGCCCATTAATTCTTCCGATATGGCTCACAACATCCTGGTGTAACATCTTTAGACGTGGAAGATTAGAGTGTGTTTTGCCTTTTTGTTTTTTCTACTATAAATTAGGAAATTAAAATAAAAAAGAGTGAAAAAAAGCCCCGATTTGACCATATATATAGAGATAGATAGATAGATAGATAGATAGATAGATAGATAGATAGATAGATAGATAGATAGATAGATAGATAGATAGATAGATAGATAGATAGATAGATAGATAAATAGATACATAGATACATAGATAGTTACATACATAGATAGATACATAGATAGACACATAGATACAAAGTGCAGTAGGATCATGGACAAATAATGTGCATACTATTATTTTGTTATATAATAGCATTCACTTGCGCTGAATAATAGCTCTGTTACATGGTAAATACTTGCAGTACATCCTGTATAAATTCTCTGTGTTTATGTAGTGCAAGCACAGTTGATTTTGTGCCCATGCCAAATCAATTATGTATAAAGCTTTGTCTATGTCCTGCTGTGGGAAGTGGAGGGTGACGCCATATTTCTTCAGCTTGGGTGCAGCACCATCACTTTAGCCCCACTGAATGTAATGCATTACAGTGAACAGAATACGGCAGCTCAGACCTTGAGTGACAGAACCCATTCTGCTTATGCTCAAGGTTGGGCCCTTTCACTGCCAAAAGCAGCAAGTAAGGATACTGTGGTTGTATTTAAAAGTATAAGAGGCAATCACATGATGGAGCAGAATAATAAAAAAAAAAATTTCAGAATTGGTTTATACTGATACTGACTGACCTGCTACATCATTGGCTCTGCAAATGTTCCCTAGTGTTTGGGTGTTTTTGGAGGGAAATGGACATGATGTAAGACATCATTATGCTCCTTTCACCAAATGCTGGTGCAACTTCTCAGCATACCAAGAAGTACTGCACATGCATCATCAGTATTCCACAGTCAAATTTCTTATGGTGTATAATCTCATAAATGAAGCTATCCATTTCCTGTGATCAGAACACACACACAACTTTGCCCAGGATGGCTTCTGTGTTGTTCAAACAGTTGTTTTCTCCCCCCCGCAGTTTTCAAAACTGCCCTGTGACTCACCGAGAATCGAGAATCCAGCTGCATTTCATGTGGGCGAATTGGAGACAACGCCATAACCACAACCCAGAAATGTCTTCTCGGAATAGGTCAAATGTCCCAGATTCAAAGTTTCCACTCAGCCTTGGGTCTTTTCAAAATGAATGTTTTGGAGTGAACTTTCGGATTGTACACTTAACTGGTTGTTATCAGGTAAAGCACAACCTTCCCAAAATGAAAAGTACTTAGACATGACACATCTAATTAGGTAGATAAGTGCCTGGGTCTCTTGTTTGATTGACAATTTGTTTGATGCTCCATTGAAGTTCCTTGTGCTGCACCATTTCACTGTGATGGCTAATGCACTTCAAAGGAATCATTCACTTACAGTAACGAAAGTACTGGGAATGTCTTGTGGTGCATGTGTGTTAAACCTGAGCATGTGTCTCTGTGGCCTCTGTTTGTAGTAGGTGGGCATCCTGCCAGTTAAAACCAGCAGGTGATGAGCTTGCACACCTGGTAAAAAGGTACACTTCAGAAAATTACCACATTACTCACTTACATGAACATGCACTGTGCCCAACATGGACAAATTACAGATCACATCGCTCAGCTCACGCTAGCTGACATCACTTAGACTGAAGCAGCGGCTCCCCCCCCTTAAAGTTGGATAAGTATACTTGATGAGTGCCCTCCTGACAACCCTCGTGCCTCTCCACGTCAACCTGTCAACTTAAGGCCTTTGTTTAGGCCTCTGCTAACAGACAGGCCCTTTACCGCTCCTGTTGCCTTGTGAAAAAATGCCACCGCGGCAAACAACTTGCTTTTCTGTGTCCCCCCTCCGACTTCAGCGCCTTTCACTGGGCCCTCTCCCAAAGCTACAGAGAGTGTGGGGGAGCAGCAGAATAGGCGGCCAGCTATGTGCCTGAGCAGGAAACAAGCAGGCTTTCATCTGCTAGGCTGGAAGCCCCGGCCATGAAAAGATTAGAGTGCTGCTAGATGCACATGCCAAGATGTGCCGAGAAGCACTTACACACCGCCATGGCAACTGGAGGAGACATGAAATGTGTGGAGATCTCTCTGCTGCCCACTGCTATAATGGAAAGGGAACAGCACAAAGGATCTGTGTAACTCACCCAGATACTTATAAAGCAGTTATGGTTATACAGTGCTCATGATTCTGTGGCCAAAGACATGGTGTGAAATGTAGTGTAAAAGAGGCAGTGGATGGTACAGTAGAGCATGTCACATTATGCATGGAGCTACTCCAGCTCAGTAGTGTAGCTTCTCCAGCCACACGAGTACAAATCTGAATGCAAGGCACTGGGATTAACATGACAAGAATACACAATCACTGCAATTGTTTACAATGTTATGTAATTTAGTTTACACAATTAACAAATGAGTGAGTCTGCTGGCAAATTGCGAAGCCATTCCAGCAGCACCTCACTCAGAAGAGATAGATAGAGAGAGAGAGAGAGAGAGAGAGGGAGAGAGAGAGAGAGAGTCAGTCAGTCAGTCAGTCAGTATTCAGCAACCATGATTGACTTATTAAAGCAATAATACGGCTATTGTGTGTGGGTCTGCCTATGTCTGGCATGACTGCCATGCAAATGTACGGCAGGCATTAAACTCCATTATGTGCACGCAGGTCAGCTTAATCTGCGCCCTGCGGTGACAAAACTCTCTGCCTTCCCTTGCGCTGCTGAGTGCCGCCGTTTCCTAATTACCAATCAGAGGTGTCTCCTTGGCAGCCAGCCCCCATTTTGTCCAGCAGCGCTGAGAGACAGCTCCCCACCGGAGGAGAGGAGGGGGCATTATTTACCTCACGGGGTTCCCCCGGGGACCGGCCTAATGATCCGGGCCAACAAAACAAGACAGAGCGGAGAGCCTGAGAAGTTGCTGGAGCTGCTGGAGCCATTTGGACAGCAAACACCAACCAGCCCCCCCAACCCCACACCCCTACACCCACACCTCCGGCTTCCTCCCCAGAATGGATTAGAGTAGTGTGTCTGTAAAACTGTGAGGAGAATATCAGAGATAGCGGTAGAGGAAGGAGGCAGCGGTCTAGCTGAGACTAGGAGCTTAACAGAGGGACACAGAGGGGGGGGGGGAGAGGGGGCAAGGAAGAGGAGAAAGAGTGAGAGAGAGGGAGAGACAGAAACAGAGACAGAGAGAGAAGAAACTGGTGCTCTCAGCACTTTCCCTCAAGTCACCGGCGCCTTGTGCTCAGCTGTCACTCACGGGGGTGGATGTCAGACTGGTAAGGCAATGCTGAATGCCATGCTTCTCTGTCATTAGCACTAATGTATTTTGCTCGGGAGCATTGTGGTGTGTTTCTCAAGGCAGGAGAGTGAGGAATATTTGTGGGCTGCTGGAAACGGGGGAGGCGTTGCTCACTGGCAGATGCTGCATTTCATTTCAGGCGTGTACTCTATGCCTCTAAGGAGTGAGATGGAGACTGTTTTTCTCCTGTGTTGTTATTGCTTTCCTGCTGATGTCTTTAATTATTAACTGCTTCAATGGCAATTCTACCAGGAATACAAAAGAGTAGTCAGAAATCTCCTAACATATGTCAGTGTAGCAGTTGCATTGTATCCTGCATATTACTCAATTAAAATATAGCTTTTGACTGATCTGTAGATCTGTTTTTTTAGACATCATATATCAATAAAAAGTTGTTGACAAGCTCTGAATTGATAAAATGATTAATTCTCCACTGATAATATGCTGTGCAATAATACAATTTACATATTTCTTTACCACTAACTGCTATTGATTCATCTTGACTTCCATACCTGTACTCCAGACACAATGAGACACACTGTACAGTCTACTTTAAGGTAGTTTAGAAGCCAGTGAAACTCCCGTAATCCCAGAACCCTCTTTAGTGTTTGCTATTGAAAAGGCGATTAACTACTGTAGTAGTTTACCACCTAATCCCCATTACAGAGTTAGTCTTGGGCATATAACTCACATTATTGAGTTAGGGCCGGGACTTTGTCTCTGTCAGGGTCACACTGTGACTTTATTTACTGAGAAGTGGACTTAAAAAGGAATTAGTTAACTAAACTTAGGCTGGGGCCTACTGCACAGAAAAAAATGTGACAAAGCTATATTTGACAACTTAAAAGATAAGTATTAAAGGCTTTAAAACTTAATATTATAATTATAGCCAAAAGTAATCTTTGCTTGTGGAGCACTGATTGTCCGAAATGGGTCAGACATTGTCAGGCCATTTAATTGAGGGCTAGGTCGTTCTCAGTCTACCGAATGAGAAGTGATGGTACTGAATTGTTCCTTCTAAACCCGACTCATGGCTGGAGCTGGAGAAGCCCTCTGCATTCTTCTCCACAACCACAGCATGGAAAGAGGCAAGACTGAGAACTGATGCCAGGGAGCTGGGACGAACTTACAGTGGTCTCTATCGCTTCTGCCACAAACAAATTCCTCTGTGTTTATGAAAAGTAACAGAAAGTTTGCTTAGCACAAAAATTAATGTGATGTTATTCTCTGTGTGGTTGACTGCACAAAGTGAGGGCTGAATAATTCCACAGCACTGTAAAGGCTGCTGGCACACACAGGGTAGAGGGCACACATCGACTTCACTAAAGATACCAGCTGTTAATGCCAACAAGTGATGATAGAAGATCTTATGTTAAGATAGAATTACTCACATTTGGAATTTATTTAGAGAGTTAAGATTCTTGTCTGTTCATCTGGAAAAGGTTCATTCACCTCTAACTGAATATTTAGGGAGAAGAGTCCTTCCATCACTGAGCTGTACTGCCAGCTGCACAGAGAGAAGTATTTCTAGGAGAGCTAAACAGAAAAAAAACTGATCATCAGTGCAGATATGATCATTTTGGTTATGGATTATTCCTCCTGAAGAGGTATAAACTCCCTGGAGCAGCAGTGATCGATTCCCTCCCGTGATTAAACTGAATGAGAGCAGCTGAGGCCTGGCACTTAGAATGTTGTGCAGTTACACAAATGTGAAGAGGATGGTACGCAAATTGCAGTATGTCACAGATGGATTAATGCTTGTTTAAAATTACTTTCTCCTGCTTCTGAACCACTGAGGCATAAATATAGACTCAGCTTTGCATCGCATTTGCTCATATGCAACACTGCTCTTTCTCTTTCTTTTTTTATTCAGTGAACTGTTTTTATTACATTTTTCTTTGCATTTCTTAATAATAGTTCCACATAAGTTTAAGGCCTAAATTCTGTCAACTCTATTCCAACATACCAATACTTCATGAGATCCCACCCCTGATCTCTGATTGGTCAAGAGTGCAGTGCCACACCCACTGCTTTGGATGGCAGATTCTATTTGAGAGGCCAGAAAGGGCGGTTGGTCAGAGCCCCTCCTGTCTTATGCTATTGGATGAACCAGAGAGCTGGATGGTCAGACACAGCCACAAGAAGCAATACAGACAGAGATAAACAAATAAAGTCAGAGCAGTCCCCCTGACTTTCCCTGTGGATATTCTTATGGGCGTCAGCACACTGCCTCAGGCGTGACTGCCAACACATTCGCTCTTCTTCTCCTCTGTTCATGGATAATGGCAAAGTAACCATGTGGCAGGTAATGATGACATCACAACTCCAACTTGCATACCTATTACAAGGACTTATTGTCTTTTATTCAGTGGCACTGCCAAGTGTGTATGTGTGAGTAAGTCGTGTATGTGAGTAACAGCTGCGTCTGTGTGTCTTTGGTTATAAATAATTGGTTGTCAGGTTTTGTTTCTTCAATGGGTGAAGCCTCTGGCTTGAAATCTGCACAGTTTTTGTGGAGTTTTGTGGAGTAATACCTAACTATACACAAATAGAGATTGTAGTGTAACTAGCACACCTGCCAATTTCTTGCTGCATATATTTGCCTTAACTTCAACTGTTTTGAAGACATGTTTTGTTGTTATTTTGTATGTAACCAATTGAGTGTTCTTTTCTGATGGCATGTAGGCCTCTGGAGGACTTGTGTTCTCTATTGCAGTTCAGTTTTACGGAATCTCAGTCTCACTATGATCTGTAGAAAGAATGTGATCCTGTGTGTTTGAGTAAAGAGAGTATTCTCATATCAAACTCTGCAGAGAGGTTTGGTGAGTCAGTGTGTGTTACAGAACTTGTGTCGTAAAAGATAAGCCTGTTTCTTTCTTTAGTTGATAAAGGAAGTATAGCAAATGCAGATAATTGATCATCTATTAACTAAAGTTCTAAATGCAGTGATCCTTTGCGACTGTGACCCGTGCAGGACAGCATGCATACCTCTCATCACCTCTGGGCCAAACTATCTATGGTGGTAACCATGGAGAACAAACTATTGGGATGTCAGTTGGAGCTTTAGTTTCAAACAAACAGAAACTTGTTTGTAACTGTGGCAGCTAATCTGGCAGTGTAGAAGTGTAGAATGATGCCATTTCTCTGTTTCACTGGCTATGCCTTTTTCTTCACAGACTACTAGAAGGGCATTTCAGGTGTTCAATAGATCAGCTAACCTTCTGTTATGAAACCGTAAAGGGAAATTCATGGGAAGGAGTTAGAGCTAAGAACATTCAGGGTATTTTGAATTACTGCTTTGTATTGTAGTCTTTCAATTTGCCACAAGATGGCAATGTTGGCATTTGAACTGACTCCATTTGTTCACCCTGCTTGTTTAATTCTCTTTTAATCTTTTAATTCTGATGTGATTTTCAGTTGTCCTTCAAAAATATAGCAATCCACACAAAAGAGATAATTCTGCATGAAAATGTGCTGTGTTTATATTTCATGGGAGCACCTGTATTTAACCTTTCAGATGACCATAATTACATTCTTTATGAACTGGCAGGCCCGGCACTGTGGTTAGGGAAGAGACTGTTGGTCAAGGCATAAACTTTCTCCACTTCTATGGTCCTTGCTTGAAGCTGACCCTAGGACAGTCTGCAGTCTTTAGTGCTCTAATAGAAGGGTAGTGACTGAGGAAAAGACACGTTTTTTGTGGAAAGAATTTTGTGCTTAAGTTCACAGCAATGGAAAGAAAATGGTGTTTTCCTGCAGACACCACCTGCCAAACCACAGGAGGAAGTGAGCAAGTTCTGATTACTGACCGGGATGACCCGGAGAGCAAGCCTGCCCCCCTGGCAGAACAGTTTGCGCTTGTTCCCTTTTCCAGTGTCTGGTCTTGCAGGGGAAATGTGCAGCTAAGCAAAGTGGCCAGCATCACCAAGATCATATTTAAACATAGACTCAGTCACACCACCACTTTGCATGTTATGTGTACTGCTCATTGTGCTGTTGAGTTCCAAGATAAAACACTCAAATTAAAAATGTTGTTTTCTTTTTTCAGCTGCAGTTTTCTCAGTAATTTGTATCCACACTGCTTTCATATATCTGCCATTTTAAAGACATAGATTGACTTAGGGCAAAATATGTTTATGTCTGTAATTGATGCCATATTATGGTGATTCTCATAGTAATGTGAACAGGCTGTGGTCTGCTGACCAGAAGATGCTAAAGAATGTGTCTAAGTGTCCTGTTTAAGATTGTGCACACAAGGGCCTGCCAAAGAATCTTTGGCCTTTGAACACTGAGCATTCCATGGCCTCCAGGTATCAGGCAACTTTCCTGCCAAAAGAACAAGAAGAAAAAAAAACACATCATGAGAAAAAGCAGCTTTGCCATAGTGAGCTTCACTTGACAGCACATAACATTTTACCCCAGTGCTAATTGTGTTCCTTCCTCAACAAATTCATGCTATGTTAATTGGCTCTCTGGATCACATTAGGCAGTCAGGAGCTTATCACTGTGCCTAGAAGAGATGGATATCTTAATGAAGGCATTCAGATCACTTAAATGATAGGGCTTGAAACTGAAGGTCAAATCTTTCTCATGCCCTTAACAGCAAAATGATTTGAGGAGAATGGAGCGCAGTACTGGTGTCCTGTTGTTTAAGCTCGTTTGCTCTGTGTTTGTCCAACACCAGTCAGAGCTTGCACTCTTGCTCAGAGTAGCATCGGCAAATCTATCTGGCGAATGTAGGGCAGAATAAGGATAATCACGCTGATAATCACTGTGATACGTCCAGGGTGAAGATTTAGGAGATTAAAGTCTGTCTAATCATTTGCACCAGAGCTGCGAATCACATTAGGAGAAAAATAGGCCTGCCCCATGCAGCTCTGCTGTTTAGTGGGGAGCATGAAAGAGGAGTGATTGGACACAGATATGGTTCTGTGAGTGGATTACATAGGAGGATGGATGTGTGGAGCCAGTGGAAAAAACGATAGAGGAAGAGAGTTAACGCAAAAGAGAGAACAGGATATGGCTAAGTGCTCGGCTGTGCCACAGATGAGAGATTTTAAGGCTTGCCTGCTGAGGTTGGACCACTCGCTGGTCATGTCTTGGGCAGATTTTTAGGTACAGTGAGGCATACTTGGCTCACTGACAGCACTGAAGGGCAAGTGACACAAACTGGCATGTTCTCCTGAACTCAGAAAACCTAGCAAGCTTTTTTTTCCCCTGCGTGAAACTATTGTTTCTTTGTTGGTTGTGCATATCCAGTTTCAGCATGGCATCCAAAATCTGCACAGCAGAAACCACATATGGTATTTGAGCATGTTTGTCAGGGCACTTCATTTCATGTCCTTAAATGACATGGCACACAGGGCTACAGTATATAATGAATCATTATGTAAATCCACAGTTCTTCAATCATGTTTTTCCCAGTTCCCACTCTGGTCACAGCTATGCGCTTAGTTCAGGGGGCATCAAAGGCTGTGGCAACTTGGGCAGTCAATAAATACTGACAGTCCTATTTGGAAGTGACATCCTGTGACATCCATTTAAGGTTACTGTTTTTTCCATTGCTGTCACTGTATAGACTAGCAGTCAAAATAGGCTGATAGCTGATTCCAGCTATACATGCTTTCTGTCATCAGTGAAGAAGTCATCGGACAATAAGTGTACAATATCTGTTATCCTGATTGATGGTTAAATATTAATGTGACTGTATCATAACATTTCATTAAAACATAGAGGACAAAACTCCACTTGCTGAGCTATCAATGCTGCCCATCATAAAACAACATAGGAAGGTAACCTGCCAGTCAGCGCTTGATTGCATGTGAGTGGGGTGTAATGAGCAGGGGGCCATCCAGCTTCATTAGGAGCCATAAAGCATTGAGTGGCACTGACGGAGCCTAGTCAGGCCCTCCGTGACTCACTGACACCCCGCATTCCAGCCCAGCGGGAAGGCTTTGGAGGAGCGCAGGGCAGGAATGCCGCTCGCATGCTATTCAGCCCAGTTCCCTTAGCCGCCGGTGTAGTATTCACAAAGGCATGCCTCTAATGCCCTCAGCATGGAGCTGTGGGTCAGTGACGGGGGCTATTCCCACCGTTCGGCCAGGAAGGAGTGATGAGAGATATGTTAACAATCAGCGGCCAAAAATGTAAAAGCTGCAGCGGAGGGGTTTGTAAAAAAGGGGGAAGCTCACGAGGACCATATGGGAGGCGCTGCCTAAACAATGTCAGGCCAGAATGTATCAGAGGACGGGAAATGTGTGACAAATGAGCACACCACTCAGATGTTATGAGTGGCTCTCAGCTGGGACAGCGGGTGAGAAGTTATCTACTTTAAAAAAATGTTACAGTGAAGGATGGGGAGTAGGGAGGTGGGGGTGATATTGTCCAACTTGGATACATAGTTGATGTCACACACAGATGTGCACATTGCACAAGCAGAGGAGGGGTGGAAGAAAGATTTGTGTTAGAAAATATGTTTTGGCAGCATTGATGGACCTAATCCCTTTATATCTCTGAAATCAATGTTGGTAACAATTCAAAGGAATTACATAGATGGCTGACATAGGTAAGCAGAGCCAAGTTAGGTAACCAGAAAGTTAAAAACAAACACACAGGGAACTGTTCAAGTAAACCTTTAATTACTTTTTTCAGCATTCACACTTACATAAATCCTGTTTTGGCTCTGAGAGGTAGTGGTTGTTTGCTGGTTGGATGTGGCAGATCGTGATGTAATCTGTCGGCTCCAGTTCCGGGATCAGGCGCTGTGGTGTGAGGGGCAGGTGAAGCGAGAGATGTGGTTGTGCTGCTCCACGTGAGCCCTGCTGCTGTCTGACGGAGTCCTGCTCCATCCCGTGCACCCTGCTGCATGTCATCACTTATTCTCCTCCTTAATCTCCGCTGAAAGAGCTGTGGAAAGTTCCGGCACCCACACCAGTGTGGTGGAATAGGATAGACCTTAACATCATAGAGAGTGAAATGCAAAGAGATTCAGAAAGGGAGATAGGTCCTGTTGAGAATGCAGGGCTGAGAGGACTTTGACCTGACCGCAAAAAGCAGGGGAACAGCTGGCGAGTTCTTCTAAGAGATGTCCCTCTCTTTCTCTTTTTCTTTTCCTCTTTGTACAGTCCTGTACAGTCCTGTCCCCACTGACTCTTCTTTGTCTACCCCTCTCTCACTCAATCTCTCTTTCTCTCTCTCAGGATTACCCTAACGCCTTCTGTCACTCTTATTCTCTCTCTCTCTCTCTCTCTCTCTCTCTCTCTCTTCCTTTCTATGTTTGTGTCTGTCCTCCCTCTGCTCTTCTCTCCTTTATTCCCTCTCTGCTCCCTGTGCTGGTCACTTCTCCTAGGTGGAGCTGGCTTTCCTGGAATTGTCGGGCAGCTTTTCCTGTTGTGCTTGCTGCCTCTCTCTGTCTATCTCTCCCCCTCTTTCTCTCTCTCTCTCTCTCTTTCTCTCTCTCACTCACACACACACGCTCTCTCTCTCCCCCACTCTTTTTCTATATTCTCTTAGCTGCTCAGTGTGGGCTGGTGTTGTGTTGCCACTGGATTAGTGAGTTATGGACAATCATGCCATCTGGATCCCCTGTCCTGCAAGAGGGGTGTTTTTCCTCTAAATGCGCTCTGTTTTTTTGGGTCAGAAGTTTTTCGGCAGTCAAAATGTCTGTGCAGCACAAAGAGGGACGAAATCCATCGGTGGGTAAAGTGAACTGTGTGAGTGGGAAAGCTTTTCAGTGGGCAGCAAGGTGCTGCTCACTGACCGTTTTCCCCTGTGTGCTCTTCACTGTTTTCTCTCATCTATTCTGCTGCTGATGTACTGTATGTGGCGATAGATATCCTGTCAGTAAATTACTTGTAATATGAAATGCAGGTGTTATGTTTTCTGGAGTCAGATATGTCAGTGCGCAAGTATGAACTTTTGGTTTTCTGTCAGTTGTTTTTTTCAGGCATGTTCAGGCATGTTTTACAATGAATTATTCATTATGAAGGTTTGACATTGGTTGCTGCACTCATGTTGATATTAAAGATGTTCCAAGTTTGAAAAGGAGACTCTGTGGGTATTATGAAGGTAACGTTAAACACACACAGAAACACTGTGCACATGCATAGTGTTTTACACTGAAAAACGACTGAAAAACGACTCTGGCTATGCACATGTAGATGCTTTAAGAGGGTATGACACATGGTTTGAACAGCATTTAAGCAGCATAATACAAAAGTACTTGCATTTCCAAGCAGTGAATGTTTAACTGTTTTAGGTAAAATCAAATAAAATGTCATGTTATGACAGTACCTTTTGCTTTATTTTGAACTTTATTTGCTATGAATGACTCATCAGTTAAAAAAATGACCACTGGACCCTTAGTAATAAAAATGTCCCAAATGCAGGCAGATCACTGCAATGCCTGAGACTCCTGAGACCGCCTGGAACAATTCTCTCTTGTATTCCAATGTGGACCAGCGAGCTGCTTAGCTTTGAATGGACTCCAGTAACAATCCCTGGCCCACTGGCCAGTGTAATTGCTGCATCTTTGCCACTTCAAAGAGTGCCTGTGCCTGTCTGGCCTGATAATGAGCTTTAACTTCTTTCACACTTAATGAGTGAAGGTAGAGTTCACCCAGCGAAAGAAAGGTGGCCGCAGCCTGCCTGCTCGCAGCTGTGGTGTCTGACTGACCACTAACAAAGGCTTAGTGTACGGCAGTGCGTGGAAATCCAGCACTGAGCAGTCATAGCCAAGTCTTCTGCTTGACTAAACCGCCTGGCGTGGCCACCCAATGGCACTAAAGGCTTGCAGACTCATGCTAAGCAATCTATGTGTATATGCATTGTTCTCAACAAGCTATTTCCCCCTGTCTACACATTGCATAACAAAACTAGCATAAATTCAGGAAGGTCTTGCATAAAATATGGGGATGTTTGTTTTTTGTTGCGGTTGTTTTTCCTTTGATAGCTTTGGGGACAAGAAATCTGAACAGAATCATTAAAGCTCAGATGTAATTAGATCAGCCAACATGAAATGAAAATACATTAGCAGAGCCTTTGTACTTTCATGTTCTCTTTTAAAAGCAAGTCTGCATCTCAAAGGTTGAGTCCTCTTGTGCTTCACAGTTTTTGAAGATTGAACAATGGTTAAAACAATCTATAAATGAATTGCTAATGAACACTGTGTCCATGGATATATTGCCTCTTGTATCTTGGTCAGCGTTTGTTTGGCATTTGTTTGGCATCCTGTAAATGGTGACAATGCCCTATAATTTGAACCTCTGAGACGGTGTTTCTTCCTGCTAATTCTGTCTGTTGTCTTTTCCTCCCTCCCTCCCTCTCTCTTATTCGCTCCCTTTGCTTCTGTCTCTCTTATTACCACATTTATCACATCTTAGTATATTCTGTGTTATCTCCCACAGATAGCTGATCAGCTTCCCTGGATTTCGCTGACGACACCGCTTTGTTTCGCTTGAAGATGGAAACACTGGAGTCGGAGCTGACCTGCCCAATCTGTCTGGAGCTCTTCGAGGATCCGCTGCTGCTACCCTGTGCCCACAGCCTCTGCTTCAACTGTGCCCATCGCATCCTGGTCTCCCATTGCACGTCCAACGAGTCTGTGGAGTCCATCAGTGCTTTCCAGTGTCCCACCTGTCGGTATGTCATCACCCTCAGCCAGAGAGGCCTAGAGGGACTCAAACGTAACGTCACTCTTCAGAACATTATCGACCGCTTCCAGAAGGCCTCCTTGAGTGGGCCCAACTCCCCGAGTGAGACACGCCGTGAGCGTGCCACCTCTTCCGACAACCCCACCATGACCTCGCCTGGTGAGCGTGTGCAGTGCCAGTTCTGCGAGCAGGAGCCGCCGCAGGACGCGGTGAAGACGTGTGTCACCTGCGAGGTGTCATACTGTGATGACTGCCTGAAGGCCACCCACCCCAACAAGAAGCCCTTTACTGGACACCGGCTGATCGAGCCGCTGCCAGACTCGCACCTGCGTGGCCTTATGTGCCTGGAGCATGAGGACGAGAAGGTCAACATGTACTGTGTCACTGATGAGCAGCTCATCTGCTCGCTCTGCAAGCTGGTGGGTCGACACCGTGACCACCAAGTAGCAGCTCTTAGTGAGCGCTTCGAGAAACTTAAGGTAAGAGTCTCTGGCCAGGCTTACCAGTGGAGGCACATGAGAAGCAGTGTAAAAGATCTGGGTGATCATAACCTTACAGATTTGAGGGGATTCAGAATAAATCATTTAATTACTTGACTGCAGTATGTATAGGCACGTGATAACACAAGGTAGTGATTAATACTTCCAACTGTTATGTGTAAGTAATGGTTACTATTGATGCCTGTTAACCATGTTAAACACATAACACAGATGGAAATATACTGTAATTTTTGCTGACTATTAATGCCTGGTAAATATGTCTTGCATGATGTTAAATCAAACCTTGAATGCCACGGGCACACTAGTTATTCTTGTGGTACAACACACACTGCTAAATAAACCCTGAATGGTACCCTCCATCTGCCTCTGTAGGCAGAACACAGAGGCTTGTATTTGTTGTAAAATGTCCTCCACCACCACACATAGTATGGATGTGGTGTTGTGTGTGACATCTAGATAATGTTCCCAGAAAATCCCCATTTGTTAATATATAAATGTATTCATCTACCTTTAAATAAGACTGAATATCATTAAGGCAGTCTATACAATGGACCCTCACTCTTTTTAGTCAACATACTGTAAGTGTGTACCGGTAGTTTATTTTCATTAACGTGCCAGTCTGAACCCATTCCAAATGTATGAACCACTGGCATGTTTTGGTGAAGGATCTTAGCACAATCTCTGCCACACAATTAATGCCAATAAGAACAGCCTTAATGACATTTCATAGTTGCTTAGAAATGCTGTCGGGCAGCTCACAAATAAAAAATGATCAGGTGGCCCCTGCACTCTAGCTCTGTAAAGCAGATAGGGTTAAGCTATAATTATTTGACTGTGTAGGTCAGCATTGCCAGCACACAGTGGACTTTGTGAAAGACTGTTAAATATCTGTGTAATGGTCTATGCTTAAGTAGATTTGAGCCTCTGCTGTGTTCAATTTTTCCTTCGAGTGGTAATTACTCCTCATATCACATAAGTGGTCCTGCATGAGCTGTGATCCCTTTGTGCTGTGTGTGGTTCAAATGTGCCAAAAATATACACACGCTTCCAAAGTTAATTAATTGTCAGAATAAAGCACATCTGATATCACTTAGGCCAGTCCTGTGGCACTTAGAAATTTAAATGGGCTTTAAATGTGGAAAAGAGAGGAAAGTTAAATTATGTTTCAGTCCTTAATGTAGGTCTATCGAAATTATGTGAACATACTGGTGATTTGGCACATTTCCAAAGAGTCACCGGTAAAAAACACTACTGTACCTCTGTGGATAACAGTTCTTAAATGGTCAGAACTGTTTTGTCTGCTGGTTTATTGACCCTCCTGCCCTTCCCACTTCATACCAGTGTATTATGCATGAATCCCGACAACAACACAGTGACTCCTACACGTTGATACCTGCCCTACTGTGCACTGTCTATGCTTGTCTGGTCACAAGGTGAATGCATCTTGAGTAAGTGTTTAGTCACCCACAACCCCCGCCTTCTCCCTCCAAAAGTCATGGCAGTGGGCATGGAGATCATGCCCAAATGAGATCTTCAGACTTGAGCAGACTTAACCAGTTTCTCCTTTGTCCGATCATGCTGTCATGGGGCAGAGTGAGGCTGGCCACTCTCTGAGTGAGGAGAGGCAACAGGAGGAAACGGAGCAGGTGATCTTCACAACATAAATCCCCCTCCCCCATCTGACCGGGATAAACCTGGCATTTGAATATCCTCTTTACTCCTTCACTAAAGTTAGGAAATGGATAAGCATTAAGAAATCATGACCATCAAATATAAATGTATTTATGTAATTGTAATCCTCCTCTTCAAACATACAGTGCACTTAAGAAATGAATATTTAATGGTATTATTATTTTTTGATGTCTCTGTTACGTCTGTATATGTATGGTCTGTTTTCATAACAGCCAGATTTACAATTTCTTAAGCAACCAGAAAGACTGAGACAATAGCCTGGCCCTTGTGTCTTGCTGTTTTGCACCTGGATGTTTTTCCTTAGCAAGGACAAATACTTTGATTGACAGGCTACTTTGTCATGCGGTTTCATACCTTGTACTTACACTTTAGATTTGAAATTGTCACACGAGCTCAGTATGCATCTGATATACTGCCCTATTCTTCTCAGTGACAGCTGTAAGTAGAAGCACAGGAAATTACAACATCTGACAGGAATCAGAAAAGATTTTAAACACTTCCTTGTGCAGTCTTATTATTTGTGAACCTAATTCATCAGAGGTAATAGTGTGCAATAAATTAAAGGGTATTTTCTCTGCATGGTGACACGCTGTACCAGTTTTAGCTCAGACAGAAAGCTTTTTCTTTAATATCAAGGATGGTTATACAAACAGTGAGATACTGTTGATGATTGATGTCACAGGTGGAACATTTTAAATCCAATTACATGGGGTGAACTGATTTTTACAATCTTGAGAACTTTTTAATTTAGAAATAGAGCTGCACTTTTAAATTCATGAATAATGTAAAGTGTTACATGCTGTGTAATTTTAGGTTAGCTGGAAATATCACTGGCATAAAGGGTATCATTTTGCAATATTAATACTGCAGTGGCTCTGCAAAAGTAGCTACACTTAACATGCCCCACTTTATTTATACTATTTTATCTTCAACATGCACTTTTTGGACTGCTCGAACAACAATCTAATTCCAGTTCACTGTTCTGCCAAGAGACAACATCATAACCGTATTTGGTTGCATCTCAGACACATTAGTTATACAGCAGGAGCTCGTGTTCAAAGCATAATGGCAGCATTTTAACACAGGGGTGATTTTCATACATTAGCTTATCAAACCTTATTTATTTAAAGGTCACTTATAGCATAATGTGATGAAAGGGAATCTTGGGTTCTTTTCTGGCTAAGCAAGCACTTAGGAAAGACTATGAAGGAAAGAGTTGTAACATTTGTATTAAATACATCTATATTTATTAGTGTTAAATGTAATTTGGTTTAATGTCATGCATTAGCATAGCATGCCATGCATTCAAGTCACTGAAGGTATTCACTCTTCTACCTGGTTTCCAGTCCCCTGTCCTGTTATTAGTCACCTCTACCATAGAATAGCTCTCTATCTGTTCGCTTCCCCAGAGGGCCATAGGGCTGCTGTCCGCAGGCAGTCGAAAAAATGGAAAGCAATTAAAAAATGATGGGAGGGAAAGAATGGCAGCTTCCTCTAGTTGGAAAATCCTTGTGGTTCCACACCTTTGCTATGTGAACCTCTTTTCCTTCCTGAGAAATTCTGAAAGTTTTCCTGCAAACATGATGTCCTGTCCCATCCAGGTTGCATTCCTGCACCATGCTAAAGACATCATCTGCACCTCTCTCCCTCCAGAGCAAGGCCAGAAAAACTGTTTGGCTCAGGATTTATTTGTTACAAATGAAGAAACAGCTGTGCACATTACTTAACTTAGAAATGAATTTGACGTTGAAAAAATATCAATTTACTTGTGTTTGGCTAAAATGCCTAAAAGTTGTTCTGAATCACAAGTGCTTCCTGAGAATGAGCATATCTTTGAAGAGCTCTTTTTTCTCCCATCTATGCTAACATCTACAGTTTAAAAAGGCTCTTGTCCAGCTGCTTTCACACTTCTGTTCTAATGGCTTTTCCCACCTTTGCTTTTGTATAAATAAATGATCGGCTGAGAAGCCTATGATAAAAACTCTATTTTTATCACATTATTTTTGGAAGTTGCAGGATGAGAAAGTTTTGACCTGAAAAGCCTTTTTTGCCCTGTTTTCTAAACCGTGTGTATATATCCACTGTGTATGGGCTGTGGCTCCTCTTCACTGCTCATTCTATGCCAATCATGTCATGTTATTAAAATAACCATGAGTCTGACTGATCTTAACATGCTGTTTGTTAATAGGCATGGCACTAAACTAACAGTAACTGACAGTAACCTAGAACCCTGACACCTCGTGATGATGTCCACACATAGCAGGCGTTATATAAGTTCTACTGCTCTACAATTATGTAAATTAAAGGTTGCTTCAGTATTGCTGTATGTATATTTCATAGATACTGTGACCATTTTACAGTATATAGGTGAAATAGCAAATGAGGTAAAGAACATTTTTATTTAGCAACATTTCTGTAGTACTGTAGGTAATCTACATAATTTAAGGCAGTATTACATGCTCAATACTGATTAAATTAATACCTTCAACAATCATTAGGGCCCACAAAATGATTGTTGACAATAAATATGCATGGGCCTTCTCTATTTTATTGGACATGCCAAAATATGCTAGAAAGCTATGACATTTATAGCGTCAATAGAATCCTGCTGTAAGATGCATGTAGGATGATAACTATTTTCTGCAGGAGACCTATATAACTCTTTCTCATAATCACAGCATTAAGCTCATCCAGGATTACACATATAAAGTAATATACTCCACCCCCACACATACGCCCCTCTCCATATGTCTCAGTGCACAGCCTTTACCCGTGAGGCTCATGCAGGTCAGCCGTGTGCAGCTTCTAATGCCCTATTGTGTGATGAAAATGGCTACCAATGATACCACATGCCAATATGCACACTCAAGAAAGAACATTGTCTATACACAGTCATGACTTGCTCTGTGGGTCCAGATTCATGAGGTCAGCGTAAGCATTTGGGCCGTTTATAGTGTTTACATTGGAGGGTGTTTCTATGCGATCCACTTTCCTAAATCAGTGGCAGATGCTGCAGCCCTTGCCTCCCTGAGCTGGAGTTCTCAGACAGGATGATGGGATCTCTGGTGGTAGGGGGGTTGTCCGGGCGTTTCAGACTGATTATAAAAGCAATGTCACAGGCTCACTCAGTCTTCAGGACTGCTTCAAGCTGTGTGATCAGCCATGAGCGTAGGGTTTTATTTATTTTATTTTCATGACTTTAACATTTGATTCAATGACACATATTAGGAGAATTTTATTTTTCTTTGCAAATTCCTTTTCCCTCTCTTACGTGTTGCCTGTTGGTTAATTTTCAGCAAGCTCTGGATACCAACCTCAGCAACCTGATCAAGAGGAATAATGAGCTGGAGAATCTCATGGGCAAGTTGATCCAGACCTGCCAACATGTAGAGGTAAGAGGTCCTTTGCTTAGGCCCAACCAAAGGCATGCATTCATTTTACCATTCATTTTGGGAATATTAGGTTTTTGCTCTTTTCTACTATCAGCATGTGATGTCAAGGTGCTGGTTAATAAATGTAAATAAAGGCTCAAACAACACAAATGAAGGAAGGCTGCATACAAACTGTGTAGTGTGCAGTGGGAGAGCAGGTTAGGATGCTTCAGAGTAGCAATAAAGCTCTGGCATATGTGAATCTCACACAGGGTCACATGTGCTGTGCATGCATGAGCAGATTTCACGGCATATTAACTAAGAATAAGCAGTGGTTCGTGATGGCCTGGTTCCTCTAATGTAGGGGTGGAGGGATGGAAGCATGCTCACTTCCTTTCCACCTGCATTGCTCTTCTGTCAGCTGGATAAATTAGTGCTTCATGCCAGTGAAACAACAAAGTTGCATAATCTCTCCATATGGCCTCTTAGTGTTGTGAAAAAGTTAGAAATTTCCCATCTCTTAACAGCTGACCTTAAAGCCTGAAGTTAGAATATGCTTAATGGAATTATAAAAAGTAATCTCTGAACCTGTTAAAATGACTCCAGGTAAATGCAGCTCGGCAGGAGAGCAAGCTTCTTGAGGAATGTGATATACTGATTGATATCATACAACAAAGAAGACAGATCATCGGGTCCAAAATAAAGGAAGGAAAGGTATTACACCACAGTTCTCATTTCACATTCCTTTTTTTTTTTTTTAAATATGTCTTTATATGACAAAGAAAAAAATTATCTTTATATTGTCTGTGTCTTGTATTTTATTGTCATGTTTGATGGCAATTGAGAAGACTTTTGAGCTACCTGTATCTCATCTCAATCAGCATTTTACTGATGAACGCATTAACTGGGCTCAATAATGCCTCATCATGTGAAGGTTATCTTTTCATATAATCCAGAAACTCCAGTGTGTTACTATGCCTATGGGGTTAGGTTTTGGTTGGCCTAACAGTGCACATGATTTCCCCGATTATTCAAGTGGCTTTTTTTGCCTCATTTTGACGTTTATTGGAGGGAGCAGATGGGGCAAGCTGCCGCAGGGGTCTCTAGTGCAGCACGGCTCCCACTCACTGCCTCCCCTCAGTTGCCGGGCTAATCAGCCTCTGTCCCCAGTGGCAGAGGCCAGGAGTTGTTGACGAACACCACACACAATCTACAGTCAGTTTGTGTGCTCCCTGCTCATACAAGCCAAGCACAGCAGGTTGACATTCTGTAATTTGTTGACTTGAAAGCACTATTTTTTGTGCATCAGCAGCCTTTCGTGTTTGAGCAGTGACATGGTATTCTCACAGCATTCCAAATTAGCCACTCTCATATTAGTGCCTCTCTATGTTGTGGAAGGCTACATGCTTCTGTGTTAGTAGCGTGCCATAAGCAGTTTCATTTCCTCCTCTCTCTCCGTGAGAGCCATTAAGGGGCTCTCAGAGGGGCACAGCTGCCCTGCTGAGCCACGTCTCATGCTGATGGGGAGATCAGGGCGGCTTCCTGAAGCCCTCCCAGAGGAACGCCACTTCCTTCCTCACCTCGTGGCAGAGTCAAAGGGCTGCTGCTGCCCCTGACGGAGCAAGATCCATGGTACCATGGGAAATGCTGGGATGGAAATGAGAATTAAAAAAAAAAATTCTAATACACCAGCCAAAGCATGTCCTGTCCACTCAGATGACTTAAAAAAAACTAAATTAATTTCTTATTATTTGGCATCTGTTGTCCTCAACCTCTTAGTATCCCTGTCAAGCATTTTTGTTAGCATCTTATGTGAACACATTAGAAACAAGTGCTTTAGGCAAATAGGCCCATCATGTACTAGGGTGGTTTTGCTCAAGGTTTCTTTCTGTTAAAAGAGAATTCTGTCTTGCCAGTGTTGCCTGTGGGTTCTGGTAAAGGACACTGAGTCTCTGTAATTGGTTATTGCCCTGTAATTGAAACAAATTTATTTAGACTGAAATGAAATCACCTGCTTTATTTTTAGGTGGTTCGTCTGAGGAAACTTGCACAGCAGATTGCTAATTGCAAACAGTGCATAGAGAGATCATCATCACTTATCACTCAGGCTGACCAGACCCTGAAGGAGACAGACCATGGTCGCTTCCTTCAGACTGCCAAAAGCATCTCTGACAGGTGAGAGTGTGCAAGAGGTGAAAATAACAAGGCATTATTAATATAAACATAACAAGGTGTGTTTCTGTACCCATATAATCATCATAACTCACATCATCAAAGGTGCTATAGTAGTGGAGCAGAGCATAGTAGAGTAGAGTAGAGTAGAGTAGAGTAGAGTAGAGTAGAGTAGAGATCCTATATTTATCCTGAAGGAAATTAAGGAATTAATTATATGTAAGAAATTTACACCAAGTAATAAAAAAAGGAAGCAAGGAAAAAAAGGAAACTGAAATACTGATATCACTGACAAACAATAGTGAAGCTAGAATATTTGCATTTTAAAAGATAGTTTACTGTCCACAAATATGTTTTGCTTTTGTATTTTGCCTTTGGCCTTTCCAGTAGCCTATTTAAAATTTGACTGGTTTTGGCCAGTCCTGTATATACCACCTTAAAAAGAAAATCACTATGGCTCACAATAAGTATAAGTGGCATTCGTGTAGTCTTATATGTATCTTGCTATTGCTATAACCAGATATTTGGGGTAAAATCTCGTTTTTTTTATTCCTCAGAGTCTCTATGGCTACAGCATCATCTCAAATCCTGATACCAGAAATAAACCTCACTGATACATTTGACACATTTACATTAGACTTCACCCGAGAAAAGAAAATGCTGGAAACTCTGGATTATCTTACAGGTCAGTATGAAGTCAATTTAAAAATGTCAGCATTTGGTATTTATTTTTTTCCGCTGAGGAACATACATTTGGCTTAGGCAGCACATTGTACAGTTGCATCTTACTCAATAAAAACTCACTCGTGGTGTTTTCAGATGCTTTAAATAGTTTTATGCCTAGGGACTCTCACTGGCACATAACTACTGTGACTGCATGTTTGAGGGTAATGTAAAAGCACTGACTTTAGGTAAAGCTGTAAGACTGTATCTACAGGATACTGTTTTTGTGTTGTGGTTCCTGGCTTCTGTCAAGGGACAAGCGACTAACTGCATCACACAGCATGAACAGTCACAGGCAGTTATCTCAACTAAAGCCAGAGCATTATTTGTGTGTGTGTCTGTGTGTGTTGGGGGGAGATTCTTTGCAATAGTACACAAGCAGTGTCAGGTTTTAAGATTGTGAATTTCATACGTGTGCATACATGAATTTCATACATGTGGTGTGTCATTTTGGAAAATAATAAATCAGGATTATTTTATTCCATGCTCCAGCACCAAATCCCCCTATAATCCGAGAAGAATTATGCACGGCATCTCATGACACAATCACTGTTCACTGGACGTCAGATGACGAGTTCAGCGTTGTGTCCTATGAGCTTCAACATGCCATTTTTACTGGACAAGCCAATGTTGTTAGTAAGTAAAGGAGAATTACTTTATAATAAGAAAACATACATATATAAAGTTATACATACTGTTATCTAATGTAAGTGAGTGCAACATGATGAATCTCTGCCTTACACTGGACTAAAGTAGAGCAGCATGCTGACCCAGACTGTGCAATGACAAAAAAGGGCAAGACTTACCACCTGGTTCTCTTAGCAGACTAAAAAGATCATTGGGTGCCATCTCTAAAGGTGCTCTGACATGCTTAATCGAGTCTCTGACCTCTTCCGCTTTATAGTCACAGTGGACTGATTGCTAATTGAACTTATGGGTCACATACAGTGAGAGCAAACAACAGCTTTAACACAGTGATGCCCTCTGGAGTGTTCCCTTCTGTGCATTTTAGCACACATGCCCAATGGACCCAGTAATGTAATGTTTTCCAAGAACTAGCTTTAAAGGGAAGGAAGGAATCATTCACCAAACCATTTAGAACTTTGGCCGTTGGGTTCAGTCCAGTCCTTCAATAATCATATGGTTCAAAGCTAATGGCTTCATCAGATCCTGATTATATAATAATGAAAGTATTTCCTGTTCTTTTGATGCCCTTGTGGTTTTATTGTTTGTAGGCCTGTGTAATTCAGCAGATAGCTGGATGATTGTGCCCAACATAAAGCAGAACCACTACACAGTGCATGGCCTGCAGAGTGGCACCAGGTACATCTTCATCGTGAAGGCCATCAACCAGGCAGGGAGCCGCAGCAGTGACCCTGGCAAACTGAAGACCAACAGTGAGTGTGCATGTCTTACTGCAGTCATAAGTACTGTAACATAGCAGACGCTAACATGGTGAAAGTTTGACACCAGAGATGCAATCCCAGCTTTAGATAGTAAAAATTCTGTCACACATTTAATCCAACCATTTTCTAAACCAGTTGAACCTAGTAAGTGAATAAGTCATCAGAGAAGTAGATCAACGAATTAGTGAAATTACCTAAGTAAGAGTAAGAGTTAATTACCTAAGTAAGAGCACAGGCTGAAAGGGTTTGTACTTTCTGAAGCTGGGATCTCCTCCTCTGTAGCTCAGCCTCACATGGAAGGTTTGAGACTGATGTCCACCTCTCTTTAGGCCAGCCCTTCAAATTGGACCCAAAGTCTGCCCACAGGAAACTTAAGGTGTCCCATGACAGCCTGACAGTGGAGAGAGATGAGACGTCCTCGAAGAAGAGCCACAGCCAGGACCGCTTTAGCAGCCAGTCAAGTTATGGTGTCACAGCAAACGTCTACATTGACAGTGGCCGCCATTACTGGGAGGCTCTGATTGGAGGAAGCACATGGTAGGAGTGTTTTTTTTTATTAAGGATATGACTTTGTTAGTACACACGGTAGGAGTGTTAAATATTAAGGATGCAACCTAGTTGGTGCATAAATACTCTTCTAAAACTGCTTATTCGGTTCCTTGATTGTGATTGGCTGAATCACGTTCGAAGTATAACCTTACAAGTGGCCCTCATAACTTTCCATTACAAAATTGCGTATTACTCTGCAGCTTTTCTCAATTAAAAAAAACGTTACAAACTAGCACTCCATGCGAAGGTACGTGCAGAGCTACCAAGCAATCTTGAAGAACTATATTCATTAGCGGAAGAATGACTGTTGGTCAATAAATTATTTATTCTGTCATTACTTTGTCTTGATGTGTCTAACGGCACTCCGCTCCACATCATGCCTAACAGCATCCTTTAGCCATGGTAAAACCAGCATTACCCCGGCCTCTAGTCGTTTATTGCTTACATACTGTCCGTGATCTGTTGTAATGTTACGTAACAATATAGAGTGTTCCATTAGTCTACACCCATGAAGGGATTTCTAATATATTTTCATTATGGTGTTATATTTATTATGTTGTTTAATTGTGGGTGTGACACAGTGGTGTACACCATTTTGGGAGTATTTTGTAATTTTTCTTCTCTGGGTCCAGGCTTATGGGCCACCCAGTAGATTGCATAAATCATAATGTAGTTTTATTTTTTCCTCCATCATGTATCACATTTAAATTAATTATTTTTCATTTTTTCAACATTTTTAAGGTTTGCTATTGGCATTGCGTACAAGTCTGCCCCCAAGCATGAATGGATTGGCAAAAACTCTGCTTCGTGGGTGCTGTGCCGGTGCAACAACTCCTGGGTGGCACGCCACAACAGCAAGGAGATGCCCATCGAGCCCTCCCCACACCTGCGCCGCTTGGGCGTGCTGCTAGACTATGATGCCGGCTACCTGTCCTTCTATGACGCCGTGGGCTCCCACCATCTCTACACCTATGACATCTCCTTCATTCAGCCTGTTTGTCCCGTCTTCAATGTGTGGAATAAGTGCTTGACTGTCCTTACAGGACTTCCCATTCCAGATCACCTGGAGACTACAGATTCTCAGGATTGAAAATAAAAACACCCAAACATTTCCAGCACCTCACTCACAGAATGCTCTTGCACAAAATGATTCTATTTCTCACTCAGCCATGGAAAAGACTAATGTTTCTCCAGCTGTACAAAGTAGAAAATGAAAATAAACAAAGCTTTGATTTTAATCATTCCTAAATCTTACTCCGATGGTTCATTAGTTTTAATTAGAGAAGATTATTTATTGAAATGAAAAACAAGTAATTGGACATAGTAGAAGTTATTGTTCTGCTTTTTGCTTTGCACATCTTTTGTGTTTATGCAGTGTATTGAGCTCTACAGGGGGGCATTATTTACATAGCTCTACTCAAGTAAGCTAATGTGAAATCACTAATGAGATACTTTAATTTTTCTCTTACAGTCAAACAATTTCATTTGTTTTTTATGTGCTGGTTTAACAGCTACTTTTACAGTTGTGGCACACACACCCATTTCTACAAAGTGTATATATATATATATGAACTTATTATTCATTTTGGATTTAGAAGTGGTCATGTAAGTGTTAATAATTTTAATAATCACCTTACAAGTGACAGTTTGTCATTTGGTAGTTGTAAATTTGAGAGGTACATATGCAAATTTAAATTCTTAATACCACTTTGGGTCACACAAAGATGTTTGTTAAAGTAAATTACAGGAAAAAAAACACATGACCACCACCTTAAGGGTTTCCACATGTCTGTTCTGTACATGCTGTACTGCAGCTATTTCTTGAAATGAAAAATATTGCACTATATTAAAAAACTGCTTTAATAATATGTATTATTTTACTGTACCGAATGTACATAAATAATCATGTATGATAACATTGTTCTTAATATTTCCTACACAGGCAGTAGGATTTGTCCAGTTACTGACATTGGTGATAAACATGTAGGCGATAGTACAAGTGAAAAGCAAACACCATATGTCAACGTGACAAGATTCCTTTTGACATCTCTATTTTGTCTGCTTTTGTGCTATCACTGGGGTCTCTTGGACCTCTTTTCAACAGTGTGAGACCAAACATGGTTGAACTTACAATGACCTTTCCTTCAGTTGCCCCTTAGACATAGATCATGACGTGGCTGTGGAGCACATTGCCCCAGTGGCATGATGTCACAGACATCTCTCTTGAGTCAGTAGGGATGTGAACATGTGCACTGACTTACATCTGCCCTTTTCTTATCACCTCAAAATGAGCTGCATTTAGTCTTCAGACAGAATCTTCCCTCTGAAATATTTTTATATGCATATTATAACAATAGGCCTATGAACACGTTTAGAACACAAAGTAACACTCACACAGAGTTTCACCACACTAATCCAGCTTACAATCAGGAGTATAAGACACTATTTTATCAATTGTAAGATACTGACTGTACTTAGTATTGCCTTTATTTCTCAACCCTGTTCTTTGGCTAGTGCTTAGAATATCTTAAGCTAAATTATAGGACTGTTTAAGATAGAGGATAAAACCAACACACAACAACTTCTAAACATTGGCTTGTGTATAACCTAACCCCTGGGCATGATAAAAAAAAAAAAAATCGAATGTCTGTTCCCTTTTGTTAGGCCAACTGCCCAATGATTCAGAGTTGATCATTTTTATTCCAGTGGACAGTTATTTAAAATCATTCCATGAGGCCCAGTGTGCCTCAGAGCCATTCCATTTGTGATCAACACAATGTAACAAGTCAATTAAGCCAGCTAAAGAAAGAAAGAAAGAAAGAAAGAAAGAAAGAAAGAAAGAAAGGAAGAAAGAAAGAAAGAAAGAAAGAAAAAGAAAGAAAGAAGTAGTACAAACAAGGCCCAATACAAAGACAACACTGTTCCATTAGGTACAAAATTATTCATACCAGTTATCCCATGGGGTTGGGTAGTGTAGGATCCCCTGGACCACCTTTGGAGTCTTGCATGGAAGTCTTGATGGAAACGTCCCTATAAAGGTTGAAGGTTGTTTAATTGTGAACTTGCCTATATGTACAGCACATACAAAAAACAATGGAGATGTTGTTTATCTACTCTTTGACAGAACAGGTATTGCATAATCCTACACACTAATTTAACAAAAATTAAATATAGACAATACAGTAAATGTACAAGCAATAAAAAGACAAACAGTGACTCAACGAACAATGAAGTAGGTAGTGCAAAAGAGAAAATGTGTCACAGTGCAGCTGTAAACAGATAATATTGTGTGCAATTATAGTGGAGCGGTGGAAGAGGGAACGCACAAGGAGAGAGATGAGTAGGCCTACGTTTCTCAGGGCAGGGACACTTTAGACTACAAGACTCTCCTTGTGTTCCTCTGCAAAAAAACTAAAAAAGAAAGAGGGGAGTATATACAAGATGTGCAGTTAACAGGCACCCTAATCAAAGATCCTTGATTACTTACTACTTCAACGCTCTCTGTCTTAATACTTAAGAAAAAAAACACTGTTTTAGACCAATCTTTTGCACTATAACCTAAAATGACTGCCTCTATTAAAACAAGAGAATTCAGCTTATAATTTGAAAATAACAAACTGAACGTAGATTTTTTAAGACATAAAACCGTCTCAGTTTTCACTGACCACACCGACACATACAGTAAGATGCAAAGGTCATTAAAAAATCAGGCATCAGAGCCCTATACGTACGGCTGTGATGGGGATAAATCAAGGGCGACGCCTAACGGTCAGCCACATCAACAACATAGTACAACAACAAGTACTGGGAGTGACTACACGACTAACGTAACGACGTACAAAGGCGCGTCATGTGGAACTTCAGGAGCAGGAAGTAGTGTGATGACGTTGAATGTTGACAGAGACGATGGCGTCCATGGATCAGTCTCTTTTAGATTTAACTGAGAAGGAAACCCGTGAAAAACTGTCATTGTGGGACCGACGGGGTGATCCTATGGCTCCGTTAACAGAAAAACAGACTGACTCAATTCTGGAAATTCGAACTGCAGCTGAAACACTTCCCATTCCATCAGAGGTGAGTGTATGCTAACTTGCATGTCGCTAGTTATTCTGCTGGAGACAGCAGCTTTTTCTCGTAGTTGGTTAGCTGTCAGGAAGAACAGTGGGCATGCAATCAAGGAGTAGTTTGTATAACGTGTTTCCTTAGTTTATCATACAAATGTTCTTTCGCGTGATTCAAAAGGACCCACAACAATAATTTCAATGAATTGGGAGGGTTGCTAAATGGCTACTTGGCTTTGCTCTGTCAATGCTATCATGTATCTACCGGCTAGCGCTAGCACGCTAGTGAGCTATGGTGAAGTTGCTATAGTGAGAAATTTGCCACGTCGCCAGCTGACTTTGTTGTAAAAATATCAAAGCACAATGACTCTGTGGAACGGTGCCGTGCAGTCATCCAAATCGATTATGAAAATAAATCACAGTTGCACCTGCAAGGCTGTGACTATTTGACACATTGGGATGAAGGAAGAGGATAGCTGGTACATCTGACAAGTCACCTGATCAGTTTGCTGTTGCTGTAGCTGTCTGTATTCTATAAGAATGGTGTCGAATACAGGTGTATGTATCACTGGCCGCTGGGATAATTCACTGAAATATATTTTGGTTTTATGTAGTTACCTATCGAAGACCTCTGTAGCCTGACGTCACGCTCTTTACGCACCACCTTCACAACAACTGTACCAGCATCTACTGAAGACGTGCTGTTAAAGGGCTTCCAAGCACTAGACCTTGAGAATGAAAGAATAGAGACAGCGCAACAGGTTGGTCGGCCATTTATAGACATCTTTATATTTCCACTGACTATGTTGAAGGCTCATGTATCGAGACTGCAACTTACACTTGTGTATCATTTTCCTGTTCTGTAGTTCTTCTCATGGTTTTCCAAGTTACAAGTGCATATGGATCAGGATGAAGGAGCTAAATACAGGTTTAAACAAGTCTCTTGTCTACATGTCATTCTGCTGAATATCTTTATAAATGGTCTAGTGTGCAGTAGGCTACATTTTCTGACTTGCACAATGGGCTTAGTCCAAATGTCAACACAATGTATGAGCATTGGTGCCCATTTCATGGTATACATGTTATGGCTTATACTGTAGTTAGAAACATAATTATGCCAATGACATGAAAATGCCTCTGAGGTAGGCTATATTTTTTTGCTTTCCTCTTGCAGAAAAACACGAGACTCTCTGAACTGCTACCAGGAACAGTGTGACTCCATTTTAAATGATGTCAATGAGGCATTACAGCACCTCGACTCACTGCAAAAGCAGTATCTGTTTGTCTCCACCAAAACAGGCACCTTACACGAGGCCTGTGAGCAGCTGCTGAAAGAGCAGGTCAGTCACGCACACACCTGGCCAGTGAAGTGGCAACAGAAGCTGCAATCTAGTACTGCATATTTAGTCACCTGGTTCTACCTGTCCACTTAATGCAAATGATTTCAATAACTAATGCCTCTACCTGGCTGAAGAGTTCTGCTAATTAGAATCAGCTGATTTATTGAATGGCAGGAACAAATTTGTGGTATTGGATTGTATCCTCTGAAGCAAGGTTGCCCATCACTGCACCTTGCATTAAATTTAGAGTTTCTTATTAATATAACCTGCCTCAAACGCACCTTTTAATGCTAACGAATATACCCTTACTCTTGTTTCACAGTCTGAACTAGTTGATTTGGCAGAAAGCATTCAGCAAAAGCTGTCATATTTCAATGAGTTGGAGAACATAAACACGGTAGGTTTAGTGAATAGTTTCTGTATTTTTTTTCAAATACCACAAATGCACACTTAAACTAGTCACTGTCCTTTTCTTCCTTAGAAATTAAATTTGCCTACCCTTTCGGTGAACAGCGAAGAATTTATTCCAGTGCTCTCAAAGCTGGACGACTGTATCGAGTATGTCTCCTCACATGTAAGTATATGGACAGTTTGCACAGAATATGTAAGTGTAGTGTGACTTCAGGGTTAGATCAATGATCAGCAACTAGAGTTGAGTCTGTACTAATGTAATGTACATTTTCCTCTCTGTTTACCATTCAGCCAAATTTCAAAGACTACCCAGTTTATCTCACCAAGTTCAAGCAATGCCTCTCAAGAGCTATGCATCTCATGAAGACCCATACTGTGAACACAATGCATAATCTAACCAGTCAGCTCACTAAAAGGGTATGTAATTACATTAACAGTCTGTTTAAAGGAATCCAACTATGCTGTTCTACAGAGTGCTGTGTGTTTTGGATGTGCTTTCATTTTAGTCACTGGCCCTTTTCTTACCTCTTAGGATCCACTGGGAACAGCAAATGCAGATAATGCCTTTACACTGTACTATGTGAAGTTCAGAGCTGCAGCTCCAAAAGTCAGGGTAATGAAGATAGTGTCTGTCCTTGTCTGTTACTTGTTTACATTTTAGCTGAGTTTTTTAGACAAAGCAAGTGAGCTTAATCTAGTGAATATAGCAAATGTTTTGCATTGTCCACATGGATTGCTTAACTGTATTTTTGCACGTTTTCCAGACATTAATAGAACAAGTGGAACAGCGGTCAGAGAAAATCCCAGAGTAAGTTTTACTACACCGATAACACATCTACAACCATTTTGAGTGTGCTATTATAAACCTAAAGGTGCTAGTGCCTCTGTGACACTTAAAAAAGTCTGTAACCTGTAACATGATGTCCTGCACAGGTACCATCAGCTACTGGATGAGATCCACCAGTGTTACCTTGACCAGAGGGAAGCCCTGCTGAGCCCCAGCATCACCTCCACAATCACAGACCTGACCAGCCAGAACAACAAGGACCACTGTGCCCTGGTACACACTGCCTCCCCAATGCGGTCCTCTCATTTGTTTTTAGATATGTCGATTCCTTTTATTTTTCTCAGTACTAAAATTCTGATGGTTTTTCACCAGGTGCGCAGTGGCTGTGCCTTCATGGTCCACGTCTGTCAGGATGAACACCAGCTTTACAACGAATTTTTCTCCAAACCTACGCCGAAATTAGAGTAAGCACTGTTATATCCTTGCCACTTTTTTCATATGATATTAGAACTGGAGGCCAGCTGTGGTCTAATAGTTAAAGGGTTGGTTTTGGGATTAGGAGGTAACATATTCCTCTGCCAGTAGGAAAAATGTGGGTGGGGGAGTAACCAGTGCTCTCCTGTACTCTCATGTAACCACCTAACCCCACTCTGTCTCTGTAGCTAATTTATTCCAAGTCACTCTGGGAAAAAAGTGTCAGCTAAATGTAATGTAGAGCTGTTCTCTGCAGGCAGGTCATTGGTATGCTAATTAGACGAGTGGACAGTGTCTGGAGATTTAGGTGTGACGGGTCAGTCAGTCAGTCAGGCTGAGGCTAGTTGGCTGAGGTCGCTCCAGGTGCCCTGGCTGTGGGATGCAGTAATGGGGCTCACTTGTCCTGCGGAGCTATGCGTGCTGACGGCTGGCTGCTTGTTATCGCATGTGTCCCCCCAGCGAGCTGCTGGAGAAGCTGTGTCTGTCCCTATACGACGTGCTGCGGCCTCTCATCATCCACGTCATCCACCTGGAGACGCTCTCCGAGCTCTGCGGCATCCTCAAGAACGAGATGCTGGAGGACCACGTCCACAACAATGGTAAGACACTTGCAATACACTCATTTTTCCAGCTCACAATACACACACACGCGCAACACCAACAACAGCAAAATGCTGGAGGACCATGTCCCGAACAATGCCAACACACTTTTCCAAAACACACACATACACACACACAACCTGGATGTCATTCACATATCTAAGTTTGGGCACAGATGGCTCTCACTAATCAGAAATGGCAGAAACTGTTGGTTTTATCAAAAGCCAAGACACAAGGCACAAAATAATGCTGACCTAGATGGGGTGACCTAGTTGCCATGCTGTTCTTCTGTCACGACCACGGTCCCAGTCTGATCTTTTTCTGTCATCTGACCACTGTGTGGTGCACATATGCCTGTGTGAAACTCGCTTTGAAGCTGAGGTTTGTGTGTTGGTTGATCACTGGCAAGCTACACTGATTGTGTTTGTGTGTGTGTGTGTGTGTGTGTGTGTGTGTATTTGTAAGACCACTAGCATGCTGATGTTATTGTGAGTCCACCGGCAAGCCAAGCTGATCTGCATGCTGTTTTGAGAGGGAACACTCACTGTGTGTGCGTGTGCGTGTGCGTGTGTGTGTGCGTGTGCGCGAGAGAGAGTAGCCACCGGCAAACTAAGCCAGTTTGTGTGTTGTGCTGTGTTTGCTGTTCTGTGTGTGCGTGTGTGTGTGTGTGTGTGTGCGTGTGTGTGTGTGTGTGTGTGTGTGTGTGTGTGTGTGTGTGTGAGTGACCACCACTGAGCCAAGTTGATCTCCCTGCAGTGTTTGGAGCGAGTGCGTGTGTGAGAGAGAGAGGGAGTATGGCCACTGGCAGGCCAGGCTGAGCTGAGCTGAGCTGAGCTGTGTTGTGTTGTGTTGTGTGTCCCCCCCCTCCTGGGCAGCGGGGCAGCTGGGGGCCTTTGAAGCGGTGGTGAAGCAGATGCTGGAGGACGTGCAGGAGCGGCTGGTCTACCGCACGCACATCTACATCCAGAGCGACATCATCGGATACAACCCAGCCCCTGGGGACCTGGCCTACCCTGAGAAGTTGGAGATGATGGAGGTGCGCTGTGGCCCGTTTGCCTTCATTTGCTTATTTACTCAAGGCGTTATTTAAACACTTTAACTGTTTGTTGTGGCTTGTTTCCAGAAAATCGCCCAGAGCTTGAAGGAGGAGCAACTACGCCTGATGTCCAGCGAGTCCTCATTCTCTGACGTGCAGCTGGAAGATCCCGAGGCCAAGAGGGTCATTAGCTCCGGTTAGTGTGTGGGTCAGAATGACAAAGAAGAGAGGTGGAGTTGTGCCAGCTCTCAAATGGACTGCCCCCCCCCCCATTCTCTGCTGATCGTTGACTTATTCTTTCTGTCCTTAGTGCCAGCTATAAAAGCTGTGTTTCTTATATGTTGCTGCTCACAAACAGGTGCGGTTGAGGGCTCGCGGCTACAGACGTCTATCTCCCCTGCTGACCTGCATGGCATGTGGTACCCAACTGTCAGACGCACTCTGGTCTGCCTGTCCAAGCTCTACCGATGCATAGATGTAAGTAGCTGCCCCAGCACATTGGCGATTTTCCTCTTGCACACTGTCTTTTAGCTTTGTGTGACAGACTGAGGGCTTTGACCTCTGTTTGTCCAGACCTTGTGCACGTGTACAGATCAGAGTGTCACAGTTCTTTTAATAATCACCATAACCTTTAAATTACAACATGGCAAGTGTAGAGGATGGTTCAATAGAGGGAGTTTTAGCTATTTTTACAGTGTAATGGTTTCTGTCAGAAGGTTTTTAATGCTTTGCGAATCACACTCATTTTTTTTCTTTCTCTCTTTTTTTTGTGTTGTGCTTGTGCAGCGAGCGGTCTTCCAGGGCTTATCACAGGAGGCCTTATCTGCCTGCATCCAGTCTCTCCTCAAAGCCTCTGATGTCATCCTCAAGAACAAGGTGGGCCCTCCACATCCCAGGGACACATTGTTCCCTTTGCACAAGTGCAGAATTTACACTTTCTTAAATTACGCACGTCAGGTTGATTTTCCCACCATATTAGAAGATGGCGCAGTAATTTATCTCCAATGTTATAGACACAACAGATATTACTTTTTTTTTTAAATAAAAAAGTATAAGGTTGTGATATTTTCTTCTCTGCACAGCTTTAAACACATTTTTTACTCTCACGGGCTGAGAATAGAAGCAGTTGTCCCAGCCATGAATTAGTCACAGTGATTTCTGGCTGCGGCGAGGCTGAGCCCTGCTCTTGCTTGCTCTCCATTGTGCTTCACCCCCCCCAACTCCTCCCGTCTGACTAACCTGGCATGTAAATACACCGTGCTCTTGAATCCAGTGCGTCAGGAGGGATTTTGATGGAATTTCAAACCAGATGTCAGGATGGCTTTCCAGGATCAAAGGGAGACCCCTGCGAGAGGCTGTCTAACAAATCCTTCACCCTCCAGGCCCGCCTGCCACAGCACAGCACAGACAGCACAGCACAGCACAGACAGCACAGCACAGCACAGCACAGACAGCACAGCACAGCACAGACAGCACAGCACAGACAGCACAGACAGACAGACAGACAGCACAGACAGACAGACAGACAGCACAAGCACAGACAGATGCAGGGAGCTGTCACTTTGGCTCTGCTAGCATGTGTTTGTCCTCAAAGCCTCGAGGTGCCTTCATCCAGAGTGCGCCTCTGCATCCAGTATGTCAGTTATCCAGTTTCATCTGTACGTGTCAAACACAGACAAGTGACACAGCAGGGTCTGGTTGCCGCATTGACAACAGCAGTCAGACTTGTGGGTTAGAAGGAGCTTCCTTATGTACAGAGGTGGAGATCCTGCCTTTAGAAAATAAAAACCCTGTCGTGTATTCCCTCTGCTTGTGCACTTAACACAGATAATTTTGTTAATTAGCTGATCTGCATGGCTGACGATTTGTGCACTCATTAGGATCAGATGGTTCAGGGAATGTTTGAATCAAGTATGTGGCAGGGTTTTACTTTCTGAAGCTGAGATCTCTGTAGCTTGGAGGTTAGGGTGTAGGTTTTTTGGTCTGAATAGGGGGGGGTGGTGTTGGTAACCAGCCCATCTGACTGCTCTTTCTTCCACAGACACAAGTAGATGGACAGCTGTTCCTGATTAAGCATCTGCTCATCATGCGCGAGCAAATCGCCCCCTTCCACACCGATTTTGCTATTAAAGAGATTTCATTGGACCTGAAAAAGACTAGAGGTTTGCCCCCCCCACACTTTTCACATGGAACGCTTGAGGAGGCTGTTTCAAAGCCAACACTAGAGGGCAGTCTAGCTCTGCTGTGCTTTGGGAACAGTCTGAACTGTATGTAATTGTGTATGTGTGTGTCTTTTCTTTTTCAGATGCTGCATTCAAAATCTTGAACCCCAAAGCTGTGCCCAAGTTCTTCAGACTCAATAGTCACAATGCCATCCTGGAATTTCTGTTGGAGGTAAATTACAGTTTTTTTTGTATGTCCGCATACAGTTTTTGTATGTATGCCTTTGTGTGTCCGCTCCTGTTGTGGGGTTGTTTTGGACAGGGAAAGGCTTAATAATTTAGCCCACTGTGCACCCGAGACTGTTTATTATGTATGCTGTGCTTGATTGCCTCGTGCCTTGCCTGCTGTCACACATGCCGCAACGTCACCTCAGGGCACCCCCGAAATAAGGGAGCACTACATCGACTCGAAGAAGGATGTGGACCGGCACCTGAAGTGCAGCTGCGAGCAGTTCATACAGCAGCAGACTGCCATTTTCGTGGGGAATCTGGAGGAGTTCCTCACCAAGGTGAGTTTGGAGCGCCGCCACCTTCACAGCTCCATCTAGGGCTGGGTGCCATCCAAGACAGTGTTTACCTCTCACACACACTCCCCAGACACTCTTTCCATGGCTTCTCAGTGTGTACTCTGTTTCTCACATAGCGCTAAATACTTACACTGAGGCTAGTGTTGTGGAGCACTAGTCCTCATATTGATCAGAAATAATCATATGTTGGTTTTCAGTGATGAACAGTATGGCTTGAGAACCTACAGTCCTATACTGATTCGGCTTCTGCAGTTAAAATGAATAAACTCTTCTACCTGAACAAAGACTTGTGGTCATTAGAATCAGTTGAATTACTGAATGGTTGGAATAAATAGATAGTATTGGATTGTATGGTCTGAAACCAGGTTGCCCATCACTGTTGGATTTTGTATATGTCTGCTTCATGTAAGTAGTGTTGAGCAGTAGTTGCCTCTCTTGTGTTACATTGTGCTAGTGTGTAGTACTGTCATCCATTCTGTCATCCAGTTCCCCATGTGAGCAGGCTTTGTTTTTCCCTGATTTATCACTGTGATAAATCAAGCGTTGCACATTAAAACGGGGCGTCTGAGTGAATGTGACGTGAGGTTTCCTCTCCCCGAGGCCGCTACAGCCTTGTCACTGTGCTTTTCCAGGTGTCGGCTCTGAAAACAATGGCTGCCCAGGGAGGCCCAACGTACAACCTATCCCAGCAGCCCTGGGCTCAGCCTGGTGAGTCAGCTCCCATCAGCCTCACACCAGGCATCAGTGCAGGGAGACAGGCTCAGATCCGCCTGCTCCACCACAACCACACACACGCACGCACACGCGCACACACATACTAACCCTCCCTCCCCCACAATCACCAAAAAGGGCCTCAGCAACTCACGAGTGCATACCAGGTTTTAATGGAAGCTGCATATGAATTATTTGTCTCTCTTTGCTTTCTTGTCAAACAGCCAAGATCCACGACCTTGTGATGGACACGTACCGAGTCATAAAGAGCAAGTTGCCCGGCACGCTGCAAAGCATGTCTTTGTACTTGGCCAACAGAGACACAGAGTTCATCCTCTTCAAGCCTGTCAGGGTGGGTGGGCATAAGTGTTACATCCTGGTCCTTCAAGCCCATGTCACTTTGCATTTGCCACGTCTGGGCAGGTTATGGTGGAAGTGCCTGCTTTTGCAGTTTCAACACACCTCCTGATGCCAGTTCCCATTTCTCTCCTCTCCTTTCCTCGTCCAACTTTTTTCTTGTATGCCAGACAGGAACTGATTCCCTTTTATAGGGCATTTGCAGCTCTTTAGAAAAGGGAGCAAGTGTCAGTGAGTGTGCTGTTGTAAACACTGCTGTTGTAAACAAGTCTCTCCAGCTGGCTCTCTCTCTTTTCTCCCTATATAGAATAACATTCAGCACATGTTCCAGAGGCTGCATGCCTTGCTGCAGGAAGAGTACAGCGGAGAGGACCTCCAGATCATCGCCTGCCCCTCCATGGAGCAGGTAAGGTCCCCTGGCCGAACGTACCCGTGCTCGCTGCCAGCATATCGCAGGCCCTCGCGCTCAGCCCGCCAGATGGCTGCACGCACGGGGATTACGGCTAAGGGGGGAAGAGGGGGCAGCAGAATTGCAAATGAAGTTTCATCTCTTCCCACCATGTGCTTCGCTTCTTCCAGATCAACCTGCTGCTGTCTGTAAATAAGTAGTGCCCAGGTGCGGCCGGCCGAACCAACCCAGTTGAGCGGAGTTCCCATGAGGCAACGATGCGATGGCGACATTTGCCACACCACCGCCGCCAACATCTCTCTTCCCCTCACTTCTCCTCCAGTGCACCTCCCTTCCTCCTCCAGCCTCCCAACCTCAACCCACCCCCCTCCCCCGTAGCAAGAGCCCCTCCAGCAGCGTGGAGCCGAGGCAGCGGTGGTAGCAGCAGCAGCAGCAGCAGCAGCAGCAGCAGCAGCCGAGCGCAGAGCTGAGAGCTGAGCCAGTGGGATGGGTTCCAGGAGGCTGCAGGGATCCTGTGGTGAGAGGAGAGTCTGGGGAAACGAGTTGGCGTTACAGAGCTCGGCTCACCAAAGATGATGCAAGAGATGACAAACATCTAACTCCCAAACAGGGCTTCTGCCTGGAAATAAGAGATGATAGGGATTTTATTTTTGTTTTGGGGTTTTTACGTATACAGGAGTAAGGACTGGATTTTTAACGGATCAGTGAAGTTTTAATGGGAAAAATAAGTATGCAGTGCTTTTTTTTCTGTGGACACGGTTGTGGTATGGTGTGGGTTACTGTGTTTATAGTACACAGACAGTACAACTGAGTACCATTACATCAGACAGGATAAATCCGGAGGTCTTGCTCTAGGCCTTGGTAGCCCGCTGTACAGGAACTCGCCTGGTTAGGGCTGTCTCCTTTATAAGGACTAGTATAATGACACTGCACAGGCTCTCTGTGTGCAGGGGACCTAGACTGTGCTTTATGAGCAGTCGAATAAAAACAGAAATACACAGGATAAAGATAGCTTTGCTAAGGGGAGAGGCACCTGCAATTAGGAAAGTCAGGTCTCTAAGTACTCATTAAGCCATCAGTCTGTTTTTTGTGCACAAGTCACAAGCATTCAGCCTTTAGAAGTTACTTTAAATAGAGAACATTCAGAGGGAGTTCCATTACCTCTCCTGGTAAGTGGATTGTATTAATGAACTGACTCGTGGACTAAACTGAAAAGAGATGCTAGATCAGATAGGTACTGCTGATATTGATATGTCCCACTTAGTAACATGTTTAAGATGTATATTTTTCCCAGAGTATTACACAGTGCTGGTATGAGTTTCCACAAGAAGTAAATAGGTTATATTTTATCTCCAACACAATAGTGAGGCATGCACTTCCAGGAAGTGTAAGTTTTTGAGATATGGGAATTACTTTTGCAACTGAAGTGTGGGAATTTCGAAGGATACGACAAGTATCACTGCACTCCTTCGAGGTTCATTCCATTCTCCTAAAAGCAGACACCTTAGTTACAAGTCAAACCTCTTTTGTTAAATATGCTGAGCTTTTGTCTTGTATCCACCATTTCACAAAACTTCCCCCATCAGGTCCTCAGGAGAACCTCATGTTTCCTGATTTCTAGGCAGTCAGCATCAATGTTAATGTATCTCCACTGGTCCTTGCTGTCAGTAATGTGTATTCAGGCAAAATATGTAAATTGGGAGAAATCTTGTTTTTGTACCGTTTTCTTTTTTTCTACTAAAAGACATGAAGGGGGCTTACTAGATTTTGCACTAGGAAGATGTTACAGATTCATTCTCCTAAGATGCAGTAATTGTACTGATTGACTGTATGCAAGCTTTCAATAAAGTGACAGATTTATTTAAACTTCCCAAAAGGTTTCTAATGTTATTTTTGTCATTACCTCAAACATACATGCAGCATACAACAATAAAATATGAAACATCAAAGCTTAGTTACACAACCCTATAATTGACCAAACAAACTTGAGATTTGAAGTGCTTTTAGCTTCTCACAAACAAGTAAAACTGAGAATAGTCAGGTATAGCTCTTTTATTATTCTGTTTAGTTGGTTAAAAATCCACTCTTTCCAGTGCAGCTGAATAGTTTCATTTGTTTGAAGATATGAGGTAGTTTGGTCTTCTTTGATGGTCTCTCTTTCTTTGCCTGTTCTCTCAGTCTTTTAGACTGGGCAAGCAGGCTGTACTGGGACTTGATCTGACCAGCCTCTGACTGCCTCAAGGAGATGCTAGCCTGGAGCCTCTGGAGTAAGCATAAGATCTCCAAACTCTTCTTCTGGAGATAAGACTGCAGGATGTCAGGGCCTGGTAACATGAGCCCCTTCTTATTCTCCATCTGCTAAAGCAGAATTAGAATAAGGAAAGGCTCAAGCCTACGATACAAAACACATTAAGGCTGTTGACAGACTACCAGCAGAAGATATGCTTTTTTTTTTCTTTGTTTGTTTGTTTTTTTCTTTTCATTTTAGGCAGGATGTGAAACTTGACTTTTTTGGGGGGGTTGACAAGTCTCAGTAACTAACCTTAAATTTGATGCCCATATTAAAGCGCACACTATTCTTGCCGGCTGTGAAGGTGAGGCAGATGTTCTGCTGGGTGCAGATGCGGATGGTGATGTTGGGGCTCAGCGTCATGGTGATAGGCTGGAACGGTGGAGCGTGGACATGGGTGCTGAGGTCAAGCCAACTCCAGCGCCTCTTTAGCGCTCCAGTCTCACTGCACCAGGTGCCTCCCACAGGGGTCAGACTGACACTTCAGACAAACGCAGCACACAAGCTTAGGTCAGGTACCATTAGCGCTTTTACACTAGAGCTTTCTCAAAGCATGCTGTAAAACATAAGGTAAAGGCGTGTACTGTCAGTATCATACCGAATGTTGCCGTTGGGGTGATAGCATGTAGACTGACCCCCGATGTAAAAATAGCTTGAATACTGGGCAACAGAGGAGCGTCCTCTAGTATAACATAAATAAAATGACCCAAATGCACTGAAGATATAAGGACAGCAATCCGGCCTGACGGGTAGCTAACGAGTCATTAAGGTTGAGAACTTGATACCTTCATATACTTGTAGAATGGAAATGAACAATGTGATGAAAAGGATACAAAACATGTCCTGTTCCATCTGGAAATATGAGGACAAATGTTTTTCCATTCCTGTGGTACCTTATGAGAATGTTTTTCCTCTAAAAATGACAGTGTGAAATGATGTAAGACAACAATTAATCAGTCTGAATAGAACTGTTGCGGTAAACTGCTGGTCCACATCAGATTTGCAAATTGTGAAAAGGGAGATGGCTACACACCTTGACCCCTGCTTCCCTATCTGGAAGGGTCAATGTCTCAGGGGGGGTAATGATTTCCATTTCGGGAAGTTGAGACTCCTGTTGGCTGCTCCATAAGACATTCGAAAGTCGATAGGAGATGGTGTCTTTTGGAATTATTTTAGCTCCTATGATATTCAAAATCAATGATGTTACCGGTAAACCATACAGATATTTTAAGTGTTTTTGATAATACTATTATTTTTTATGTTTGCATTTAGGCATTTTATAGTTCATTATAGTCCAACCAACTAACATCCTCAAAAAAATGTTTCTATTAACCTACGTTGTCTGGAATAAATCCCAGAAGGGTGGTTTGAGGCTTGTGACCTGATAGACTCCCATTCTCTCAACCTAAAAGACAATGATTATGACCACATTTTATATGCGAGTAGGAGACAGCCTTGCATAAATGTGAAATACAAGATGCTGATATCCTATTGTAAGTACTGACTTCCCATAACATCACTTAACCTGTGATCACCTTTGCTCTACCCATTCTTGGCTTTCACTTTTAGCAAGTGGGTGAGGTTCTTCATCATTGATTTTTGCAGTCTCCTGCACAAGTTTAGTGGCCTTTTCCTCCTCCTCCTCCTCTTCCCTGAGATAAAGCTCTGCCATCTTCCACACAATGTCACAGCAAAACAGCTGCAAAACGGCAATTTTAAGTGGGACAAAAAAGAATTCCAGTGGAGGACATGAAAACATTGTTAGGACCTAGGGCAGTCAGAAATGTTGTGCCCTATAAAAAGAATACCCCCGCCGCCACCCCACTTTCATATAAATATTAATAATAATCATTTAAATAGTGTCCTCAAAGGGCCCCCTGTCAATGCTGGACCCTGGCTGTCCTTCTGGTGGAGGCACTGGTTCAGACCCACCTTTTCTGGCTCAGCTGTTTCCTTCAGTTTCTCACGAGTCACTTGGGGTTTCTTCACTTGCCGGCAGTACTCGCATAGAATATATGGCACCTCACTCTCTTGCAATGTCACAGATGAATCTGAACTGGGTGTCAGGGTTGTGATCTGTAAAAACCATTTATGCACAGAGCATTTCAAGTGTGTCAAACTTAACTTACTGTTGTAAGTATCGTAAGCTTGAATTATTCCTAACCTTGTCAGACTTTCCTGTCAAATGCTCTGCTTGAGGAGGAATCTGTGAATCTCTGCTGTCTGTTGCGGCCTCCTCATTATTCCTGATGATTTCCATCCCAACTCTCTCCTTTTTTGTGACAGTGGGATAAAAAATGTTACTAATTCATTAAGCAGAGTGAATAGCCATGGAGGCTTGTGTGAATGTGGGTGAACATATAAAATATTACTTATCCACCTCGCTGAGACTGTACAGACACAGTGCAAACCCCTTAGTAGCCAATGCATACATTTTTAAACCATGCATAAAATTCAGACACTATGGATAAATGGCAGTAGGGCACAAGTTGCCAGTAGAACAGCTCGTAGTACGGTCTCTTTGGGTGATTTACCTTATTGTCAAGGCCTTTATGTTCTTTATGCTCAAGAGGCGACTTCTGTTCATGTTTTGGCACATATCCTTCTGTCTGGCTGCAAACTGGCCACAATAAACACAAATTACACTATCACTGTACAAAACTGAACAAAAAAAAAAACAGAATCCAGTCCAGCTATTTACCATATTTGCTCATCTGATTTTGCCTCTGTGAGACCCAGTGCCAGTCTGTCTGGGTTGATTGATTTATTCTTGTAATGACTGTTCCATCTAGTCCAAGGATGACTACACATTCTGGAGAGGTGGAGGGGCTATAAAATTTAACAGAGCATATGGGCAGTTAAGTGTTTGTATAACACCTGTAAGTTGTAGGCTGTTACTTTGGTTTAATTACTATGTGTATTTATCTTTAGATGCATTTTTACATCCTATACTACACAATGCCTCATTTTGTTTTAGTAAAAAAAAAATAGTAATAATGTGCTGAATTCACTGCTTTCACTATGTTCACATATTTGTTTGGCTAGTTCAGCTGAAGGATTTTCTTTTCATGCTACAATGACTAACTAGCTTTATTTAACTCACGAAGAATTTCTTGAGCTGCTTCTTTGTTCGTCACAAGAAGCTGGAAAAAAAGAATAATAATTTTCCTTTGAATGACAATGTGAAGGACGTCCATTATGCACTTTACATTAACAACGACCAGCAGACTCTGAATCAGAGACCTTCTGTAGGTGCTAGTTGCAGAAGGCTTATCAGCACTTAATCAAAAAAACATAATACAAATCTAATTGCTAGGCTATAGCACCAGTGTAGTAAGTAGGCTAAACGAGTATTATTATTACAGCCTTATAATAATAATAATAATAATAATAATAATAATAATAATAACATATATTATGATTATTATTATAAAAGTAAAAGACCCATCATCAGTATAATGAAATGCCTACCTTTCCTGCTCCTCTGAGAAGTCCCACTAAGAAGGTGTTCTGTGTTTTGTATGTACCCCTCTATGGACAGGCTTGAACCATACAACCTGTCCAGTCCCTCCAACTCCTTCTGCAGTCTTTGCACGTTTTTAACGGTGAGTTCGAGCGGTGAACTCTCCGCGCTCCTCTGAGTTGTCCCTGATACTTCCACATTCTCTCCTTCGGATTTTTCACTCATTACATCAGTTTAAATCACTTCTAGACCAAAACATGTCACGCCAAGGAAGTGAAATTAGCTTCCGATGCCATCAAGCTCGGATGGCTGTTAGGCTACAGCGTCATGCATAACAACAAAGATGCATTTCCTCAAGAATTCGAAATGACACATTCCCATGATATGTCATAATGATCGTGTGAAATGAATTTAACTTATGAATGAAACTTAAGAACAGGACTAATACAATGTCGTGGCATTGTCGGTCAGATTAACCACCTCTGTGGAGTGTGTGGGAAACTTCATTCCAGATTTGCGTGATATGCTATGCTCTATATAATCATAGACTCAAATGTGGAACAATTATGCTAGAAGACTTTTTAAATGTTCATTGTTAAAGCATATTTTAATGTTGAGATATACAAATATATCTATTACAATGTAAGAATATTTAATGATCAATAGGATTATCCTTCTTTGGGTGGCACTGGTGTTTGTAGCCTCTTTGGTGAAGACTGCCGGTCCACCTGTCTCCTTAGTCTGTCCATTTGGGCGATGAGTCCATAGAGGGGCTTTATGTTCTGGTGACTGGGCATGTGCTGATAGGCAATGTGTGTCTGGATTCTGTCCAGGAGAGAGTAAATCTCCAGACATTTAATTTGGAGATGCTTCTGCAAGGTGTCTGGTCCTGGCAGTGCTACGCCTTCTGGGTACATAAGCTGTTCACATACAGAAAAACGCATATTTGTATATTGCTACTGGACAGCATTTCCTTCCTCAGTCATAAATAACTCAGTGGACTTTAACTGTATCGAGATAGCATTAAACTGACCTTGAGTTTTGCACCCACATTAAAGCGCACACGGCATGTGCAGTGGTTAAAGGTGAGGTATATGCGCTCCTGTGTTAGTATGCGGAGGCTGATAAAGGGATTGAGGGAAAGATAGAGAGGCTGAAACGGCAGAGGATGAATGTGTGGCTCAAGGTCATGCCAGCTCCAGTGCTGCTTCAGAGCGCCAGTCTCGCTGCAGTGGAGCCCCTCTAGCTGGGTAAGGTTCACCCTGCAGGTCAAAGGTCAGATATGATGCCATTCAGATTATTTCTGTCATTAACACCAAATATGTTATGTGCATTCTAGTTAAAAGGTATGTATGGTCTACATGTTCAATTCAAATATTAACTTTACAATAGTACATACAGAATATTACAAAGGTCTGATATTTTTATTTAATGACCACTGAAAAGTATAATGGACGCTGTCAATGGCAACGAGTTTTGTGTTCCTCTCACTCCACAAGTAGTCCGTCCACTTACCGTTAGGGAATTTCAACAACTGCAATTATTATTTAGCAGCTGAACACATTGCTCGACAACATTTACATATTCTATCATCTGCTTCACGTTGGGGCCCTACATCGCTCTGTTGAGGTTTATTTCACAAGAATGACTGCCTTGCTGAACATTATCCTTTACTTCAAACTAAGCTTGTTTTCTGCCTCTTACTGAGGAACAACACTTTACAGTATTTGAAATTTGACTGCAGTAACAATTTTGACCATGTATAACACCTTTAACGATGAACTGTATAATGAGACCAAAAAGTAAAACAAAATAGACATGTCTATATAAAAAAAAACAGTCTGGTAAACTGTAGCACAAAATGATTGGGATGCCTACCAAATGAGTCCATTTGGATGATAGCATGTTGAATGACCTCTGGATGTGAAGATCGCTTGTATATTGGGATTGGATGGATTGTCCTCTAAGACTGTGTATGTGAAATCACCCGCACCCACAGAGGAAACTGCGATAGCCATGCAACCTGAGGGGTAACTAGATGTACTAAGGACAACACTGAATAATACCTCTTACAGCAGAATCTGTCTCAGAGTATAAGAGTGGCACATGTGTATACTAAGGACAACAGTGAACAACACTGCTTATAACAAGACCCATCTCAGATTATTAGAATATGTGTACTAGGGACAACACTGACTAGGCCTACCTCTTAAAAGTGACGGGCAACCTGAAGTCAGACACTACAATTCAATAACATATTCCATATAGCTAAAGGGTTGTGTTAATTAAAATGAGTTGATTAAGTGAATGGCTGGAGCAAACGTGGTTTTGGATAGGATGAAAAGATTTGCCATCACTTCTCCTACAATAGATTAGTCTTGGTTTATATGAAATAGCATATCCTTATTTGTAAAGGATACAAAACATTGCCAGTTCCATCTGGGAATATGGTGAGGAAAGGGCCGGCATCTGGATAGGACTTCACAAGCACTTGCTTCCGCTACAAAATGCCAAAATAGGCCAGTCATAATTTAGTCTGTATCTAGGTGTCTGAACAGTCATAAATCCCTCACATGAAAAAACAGTGATAAAAACATACTGTGTGCGTCACAGGTGCTTCTCCCCGCACACTGAAAAAGTCAGCAGGAACTGAATCAACACGCTGAAAGTCAGGCTCTTCATGAATGGTCCAGTCTCCATGTGACAGTCTGTAGGAGATTGTTTTGATCTGCTGGCCACCTTAAGCCACAGGCAGAAAATTGTGACAGCATGCTCATAGTTTAGTTCAAATAACAATAATGACTGATAGTTCGAACATATTTCAACTCACCAGG
>CM059269.1:28473811-28476311 GCA_030347295.1 Setipinna tenuifilis | reverse complement strand
TGTCTGTCTGTCTTTCTTTCGCTGTCTTTCTCTCGCACACACACAAGCACACACAGAGACACACACAAATGCGCATGTGCAAACACATGCACACTCACAACACAAATCAGAAGATATGAAGTTTTCTCTTTCCAGCTCCACTCATGTTCTGTGTAAAAGTCTACAGACATATGCTGCAGTACTGCCACCCTGTGGTTTCATGATGCAACAACAGACAGACTCTACTGTATGGATTTTTTAATGGTAGTCTGCAGTCTTAAATCAATATTGTCAATGTGAGCTAAATATGCTGTTGTCACAGTATTCATTGCTGCTATGTATTCATGCGTGTGCGTGTGCGGGTGCGGGTGCGTGTGCGTGTGTGTGTGTGTGTGTGTGTGTGTGTGTGTGTGTGTGTGTGTAAAAACAGAGAGAGTAATCTCTGTCTTTGAAGCTGTAATTGTTTTGCTGAAGGACTAAGGAGCCTTGGCCCAGTTCTTCCTCATCTGTGTGTGTGTGTGTGTGTGTGTGTGTGTGTGTGTGTGTGTGTAGACTCCCAGAGGAGGTGGATTGCTGCAATCACAGCTGATGCCCTTGAGAGGGCCAAGCTGATATGGAGGAGAGGATACTCAGGGTCATGCCAAGACACACACACACACAAATACACCTGCAAGCACACAAACACACAAGCACACAAACTCACATGCATACGCGCGCACACGCACACGCACACGCACACCCACACATCCACGTGCTCGCGCACACACACGAGCACCAAACTTGCTCTATGCACCTCACACACACCTTACATGCATTAATTCTACATTATGCATAAGCAGATATAAATATAGAATGTATTTGTTTGAAAGTGACTCTAACCTCTAACATGCTGACTGATATAAATTCATTTGCATACATACTCTCTCTGACCACCCCACCCCCCCACCCCCGCCCACCCCCCTCCTTACACACACAAGAAAAACAGGAACAAGGTAGCAATATGCACCAGGCACTGACTGATGTGTACTAGTCTTCTTGCTCTCATATCCACAGAGGAAGGCTTTCACTCTACCTACATGTAAGTCACTACCATTTTATGACCTTCATAAAGCCAAATAAAAACTTCTTCAACAATAATGTAAGTGTTACTAAGAATTAATTATTACTAGGAATTATATCTAATTGTACAGCAAGTGGCTTGTGAGTGATTCATTGGTATATTACAGGAAACCATGCAAAGCAACTGCTTACAGCTGAAAATACTGATCCAAAGTGCTTTATGTTGTTTGTACAAACTTGTTTTTAAATGTGGAAAGACTTTCATATTCATATTTTCAGCTGGAACAATGGCATAGAATAACGGCAATGTTTAACTCACATCATAAAACTCCAATGCTGGTCATTATTTTGAATTCAACTCTAAAGTACAACCTTAATTGATCCTTTTATGTACTTAAATTACACAAAAATTGTTTGCTGCACTGTAAAACCGGATTCTCAATACAACTCAAAACTTTTGATGTAACTGATTACGTCAATAGTTTTGAGTACATTAACTATATATTTTAATTAAAGTTAACTTTAAAAGTTTAAGTACAAATTTATGTATTTAAAATATATTTAATTAAAATATATAGTTAATGTACTCAAAACTATTGACGTAATCAGTTACATCAAAAGTTTTGAGTTGTATTGACTTATCCGGGTTTACAGTGTGATGAATAAACTGCACTGCAGTCAAGGTATGGTGGTAGGCTTGGTAAGGGCAAACAGTAATTGTTAGACTAAGATAAGATTAATGTTAAGGTAACATAGTTTAAAAGTTTAAGGATTAAGTAATTTTAATGGCTACAAATGTCATTTGTAAACCTTGTCACCATTTTTGCAGTTGTCATTTCCTCTCTGCTTATAATTAATTAAAAATTAATGTTTATGGTAAAATCAAACAAAAGATTCGCCATACATTACATGTATTTTCAGTTTATTCTATTCTATTCTATTCTATTCTATTCTAATCTAATCTATTCTATTGCATTCTATTCATGATGTTTGTTTCTGATGTTAGTTGGCCATGCCTTCTGATTGGTCGAATCTGACGCTCCACCTGGAGGACTCTCTGACACGGGCGATCAACAACTACCTGAACAGCTGGACGGTGAACGCCACCGCGGCCGATCGCAAGCTGGACGCGCGCCTGGCAGAGGAGAACTTCCGCAACGTCATCTGGTACCTGATGGTGATGATTGGCATGTTTTCCTTCATCGTGGTGGCCGTCCTGGTGAGCACCGTCAAGTCCAAGCGGAGTGAGCACTCCGAGGACCCCTACCACAAGTACATCGAGGGAAACTGGACCTCCGACCCAGCCCTGGTCATCTCCAACCCCAGCCCCAAGGACTTTGCTGGGCTAGTCTCGCCCTAAGGCTACCCTACATATCCTGCCATTCCCACAGCTACCCATCCTGGGTCCAGAAAGTGAACATCCTTCCACATATTTGTTTTAGCCAATTCATTAAACCAGCTG
>CM059269.1:28456311-28468811 GCA_030347295.1 Setipinna tenuifilis | reverse complement strand
AATCCCAACCTTACCCCTCCCTATACTAACAACTTCTCTCAGACAAGCACTGCTTTTAAACTAAATGTCAACAAAATTATCCAAACATCTAAACAAAAATATCTGGAACATTGGCAAAATGAAATAAAAACCCAAAGCAAATTAGAATGTTATAGAACAATCAAATCTAATTACGAATTGGAGGAATATCTCTTTACTGTCAGAGATATAAAGCAGCGGCAGATCCTGACCAAATACAGACTCAGTGACCACAGCCTTGCCATAGAAAAGGGCAGACAAAGGCAAACATGGCTGCCAAGAGAGCAAAGGGTATGTGGTCACTGTACGACAGGTGAGGTCGAGACAGAGGTGCACTTTCTTCTTCAATGTGAGAAATATTTACCTATAAGGAATCATTACTTTAATATATTTACAAACCTCATGCCAGGATTCCAAGACCTGAGCAAACAGGAATTACTGTCCATATTACTTGGACAGCACGGACAGACAGCAGCTCTTGCTGCTAAATATGTAACTGAATGCCACAAAGCACGGGACAGTTTGTAGACACTACCAACATAAGCACATGTGTACACCAATTCACACTATTTTAGAACACACCACACCCACACACTAACACATCATCATATATACACACAAACACATGCACAGACACACACACACACACACATGCACACGCACATGCACAACACACATGTATATTGTTATATTGTTATAATGTTTATCATAATATATTGTTTAAATGTTATGCTTTGGCAATACAATGAACCATTTGTCATGCCAATAAAGCTTATTTGAATTGAATTGAATTGAGAGAGAGAGAGAGAGAGAGAGAGAGAGAGAGCGAGAAAGAGGAGATGGAGAGAGAATGAAAGAGGGGAGGAGGTTGAGAGAAGGGGAGGGAGAAAGAGAGAATGAAAGAGGGAATAATGAGAGCAATATAAATAGAAGTGCAGCTGCTGCTTTGGGCTGAGTCCCTGCCCCTGCCCCAGCCCCAAACCATAACCCTCAGCCCCACACATGGGTCCCTCTCCAGTACACCACCACTGGGGACGGAGGGAGGGAGAGAGAGAGAGAGAGAGAGAGAGAGAGAGAGAGAGACAGAGAGAAAGAGAGAGATATAGAGAGGGGGGGGGCAGAGACAGCAATAGAGAGTGAGAGAGAGAGAGAGAGAGAAGGAAAGAGAGGTAAGAATAGAGAGGAAGAGAGATGTAGTGAGGGAGGGGGAGAGAGGGAGGGAGAAAGAGAGAGATGTCGAGAGAGAAGGATAGAGAGAAATAGGAAGAAAGAGAGAAAGAAGGAGAGAAAAAAATAGGAAGAAAAAGAGAGAAGGAAAGAGAGAGATCAAAAGATAGAAGGAAGGTTGAAAGAAAAAGAGTGGGAGGGAGAGAGAGAAAGAAAGAGCGAGGTGGAGAGATAGAGAAGGGAGGATGGGAGAGATGAGTGCAGCTGGTATCCAGGATATGGGGGCAATAAGGGGCATGGACATGCATGAACAGACAGACTGATAAACTGCTGGCATGGTGGTGTGTGTGTGTGTGTGTGTGTGTGTGTGTGTGTGTGTGTGTGTGTGTGTGTGTGTGTGTGTGTGTGTGTGTGTGTGTATGTGTGTGTGTGTGTGTGGCTCAGATATCCTGAAAGGCAGCATGCAAAGAAAGTGTTACAGTTCACTGGCAAGTCTCCGGCCTTGCTGGACAATGTGCGGTCCAGTTTCCTCAGAGCTCAATATAAACATTGTGGTGGTGAGAGTGTATTGGTGTTCACATTCCCCTTATTAGTGTAGTCAACCCTCTGTCCTAAATATACAGTACTACAAAACAAAGCACTCTCTTCCATCTTGACATATCCAGATTTACCTACAAAGGAAGGAAAATAAGACATTAGAAGACATTTTATGTGTTTTTTTAATTCATATTTTAATTAATTATTTTCCTTAGTAACCAGAATATCGTATCATAGACACAGGATATCACAGAAGTCTTTTTGAAATAAGTAATCACTGAAGTTCTGTAATCACTGCAGTTCTGGTTTTGTCCACATGGGAGCAGAAGAGGCCCAATCTTAGAAGTGCCTGAGAAACAACCAAGTAATAAAAATATGCTGTCACTCTTTCATTTCACACATGCACAGACAGTAAAAAGCTGTGTATGAGTGCATATGTTAATGTATGTTCACACACAGTTTTTATTCTTTCTGTAATTTGTGGGTCATTTACGTAACATGTGACTACTTCTTTCCTCATTTCTTCTTTATATTTCTGTCTCTCTGTCTTTGACTGTCTCCTTGTGTGTGTGTGTGTGTGTGTGTGTGTGTGTGTGTGTGTGTGTGTGTGTGTGTGTGTGTGTGTGTGAGAGAGAGAGAGAGAGAGAGAGAGAGAGAGAGAGAGAGAGAGAGAGAGAGAGAGCAAAACAGAAAGAGAGACAGACAGAAAGAGAGTGATGACAACATCCTTTCCAGAAAGGCTCATCTGACACCTTGTTGATTGAGTCCATGGCCAGGCCTTCGAGTGGCAGTGGTTGCCAGGTGTGACTCTTTCACCTGCCAACAGAAGCCTTCTCAGATAGAGTGTCAGTGCCAGTGCCTTCAGTACGTCTTGCCAGCACTCTCTATGGTGCACACAGAATGCCACCCTCTCCCCTGGAGACCCATCGCAGTGGTGTTAGAGACTAAAGTCTGTTAGTGTGTGTGTGTGTGTGTGCATGTGTGGTTGTGTCTGTGTGTGTGTGTGTGTATGTGTGTGTGTCTGAGTGTTTCTGAGTGTGTGTGTAAGTGCATGTGTATGTGTGTAAGTGTGTGTTTGTCTGTTTGTGTGTGACTGTGTGTGTGTGCATGTGTGTGTGAGTATAAGTGTGTGTGTACATGTGTTAAGTGTGTGTGTGTATGTGTGGGTGTATCTGAGTGTGTGTGAGAGTCTTAGCTCCTTGTTTGCCATTTGATACGGCTCCCGCCACGTTAGTGCCAAGGAGGAAACGTCCGTAAAAGAAACATGACCTTCAAAAAAAGACACACACACACATACACACACACACACATCATTAGGGAACAGCCCGGGGCCACATAAGTTATATGATGAGGCTATCTTTTAATCAAACACTAAGTCAGTCATGAATCACTCACCTGGTTTCCTCTCCCTTGAAATGGACACTGACAACTTTAGGGTCTATGATTATATACTTGGAAGTTGAAACTTCAAGATGAGTAACAATGGCTATGAAATATAAGTGCTTCTATCAACGGAACATTGACCAAAAAAGACTGAGTTTGTGGAAAAGAATTTAAAAAGTGTCATTTGGTTCTCTGACCTGACGTGCAGTATTTTACAAATCAGCAAAGAGCTACATTTCAAATACTTTTCACCAGTAGATGTCACCCTTAGTCCTAGTAAAACCACATCATGTCCACAGGGCAGTGAAATCCCTCTTCTAGCCTAATCCAGGTTGTGGTATCACTGTGGGTTTGCTGTTGCCCAGCCCTAGAGCGGTGGTCTGCAGTATCAGGTGAGCAAGATGAACGCTGTAGGAGGAGGCAGAGGAGGAGAGAGAGGGGAAGAATGTTTCTGGCCACCACTGATGGTTTCATCTTCACCCATCTTGATGGGTACGGTTCAGTAACCCCACCTGTGTTCCTTCATGACTACAGGGAGGGAATGGGGGAAATCTGACCTGGGAGGAGGGGGCAGAAGGGGAGGGGGGAGCAGGGCTGACAGCCTTCTGGACTGGGGTTGTGATGCTACCTGGCTTCAAGATAGCCAGGGGTTGACAAAAACAAGGGATGTAAAGTTTTACAGGATAGAAGTAACTTTTGGTTGTTGTCTTTAACAGAGTTGACTAATAAAAACAATCATGGCGTACAGTACCTCTTCCTACCTCTCTCTCTCTCTCTGTCACTCTCACACATACACACATGCACGCACACACATACACACACCCACACACACACCCACACACACACACACACACACACACACACGCACACACACACACACACACACACACACACACACAAACACACACACACACACACACACACACACACACACACACACACACACACACACACACACACACACACACACACACAAACACACACACACACACACCTGCACATAGTCTATCTCTCTGTTTGCTCTCTCTGTGTAAATTAACAAAAACCTTTCCTTGTTGTATTGCTTTTCTCACCTCCATCATAAAATTAGCCTGCAGTTTGCAAGTGAGCAGCTCTGGTTTTACATGACTGTGGACGGACGTCACGCACCTAACATACTGTACAGTGAAGGACAGAAGTGCCACTGGGAGCAGTGATGATGCACTTGAAATGAAACACCACTCGCTCATACTCACTGTTGGCCTTGATGGGTCTTGTCTAACAATGGACCCACAAAGTGGATCAGAGGGATTGCATTACACACACACACACACACACACACACACACACACACACACACACACACACACACACACACACACACACACACACACACCCGTGCTCTAGTCTGCCAGGAACCTGATAGATGTGTGTTGGGACAGACAACGTAGAGCAATGACATCACACATCAGCAAGGCATAGGTGGACACATTTTTGTAAAGGTACCCTTTACCAAGAAAGGAGATTGTAGTACATGTCAATAAAACTTACCTGATTAAAAAAAGGCTATAATGGTGTTAACATTAACAGATCTTAGCATGGTTTATTTTTGTATTTAAGCCCTTTTGAATTTGTCTCAGGTAGCTAAAAGGTTTTTTTTTTCAATAAAAAGTGAATTGGAATGCACAGCTAATGCATATTGGTTTATTTGTTTACGATAAAATGCCATCCCTTTAACATCTGTGCACAAAAAATTGTATTAGCCTATTACGTAAACAATAAGAAAACAAATTAATGACACCATTACCAACGCCATTGCTTTACATAATAAACAGGTGTGCAGCTGTCTGGGCTGCGAGTGTTCTGCCTGGGGATCTTGCAAAAAGGTCAAGAGTTCAGAGTCAGGGGTCAAGGGTCGAGACATTTGAAGTGTCTCTCCTGGTGCAGTCGTGCAGCTCCTCCTCTTCTTACACATCCCAATTAAGGAGTTAATTGGTCTGTGGTCTCTATGGGGATGGCTAAGCGCAATGCTATTTACAGTGTCTGCTCATGGTCAGTGTTGTAGAAGTGTGTGTGGGGAATGAGATAGATAGATAGATAGATAGATAGATAGATAGATAGATAGATAGATAGATAGATAGATAGATAGATAGATAGATAGATAGATAGATAGATAGATAGATAGATAGATAGAGAGAGAAGGGGGTGCAGATCAGGTAGACCATATTGTATTGTGTTCTCATTCATGACTATGAAATGCAATAGTGTTGTGTGGGAGTGTGGTTAGAGCTTCTTTATCTGGGCACGCATAGTGACTGTAGAAATTTATGACCAGCTGCCTGCCCCCATACAGAAACCACACACACAGACACACACACAGACACACACACACACAAACACACACACACACAATCATTCCCTTGCATGCAGTGTCCAGTTACACAGTGTGTACAATAGTCTCCCCCTGAACCTATTCCCCTAAATACACACACACACGCACAGACGCACACACATACACACACACACACACACACACACACACACACACACACACACACACATGCTATTGAGAGTTATTATCGTCTTGTCTGCACCAAGCCTGAAGCTCATTGGCTGAGCATTATCTGTCAAAAAATGCTCTCTATGCTTCTAGGAGCAACCAACCCAACCCAACCTTGGCTACTAGTTGGGTGCTGTCATATATTGGCAGTGATGCAATTAGCATCTAACTGTGGACTTAAATATGCACTGTGGCTTGTCACATAAAAAACATATCTATTCTTTTTTTTGTTTTCACACTCTATTGTCATCTAGTTTATCTTCTTTGCCCAACTGCAGACCATTCTTAACAAATGTGTGGTGTGCTAAAAACCAATACAACTAGTGCAGTGAGTCCCCTTCACAGGTCTTTCATTCTGTCTAACTGTTCAGCGTCCCTCTCTGCTATTTTTAGCCCCAAAACAACTGGGCTCCTAAAAAAGGCCCAACACTGCTGGGTAGATGGAGGGAGGGAGGGAGGGAGGGAGGGGGGCACTACTATGTAAGGTATCCAGTCCTTCTGCCACCTCTCCCCCTGTCCTAGAGCCTGGATCCTGGACACGTCTTTCTCTTTGTCTTCGGCGAGGAGAGAGTAGGAGACGGACAAAGACACAGAGAGAGGAGGAGAAGAATATCAGGGCTGCAAGGCCAGAAACACAGGGGGCACTGTCAAACCCGACAGGACAACAAAAATAGCTTCCTGTGCAGCAGTGAGCTTCTTATTTTTGACTGGATTGTTCATTCTACCAGAGGTGATCTGTGCTGTGTCTCTGAACATACCCTAGACACGCTCTGACAAGCGTGCTCGGTCAACCCAGTGCAGTGTGAGGGGTTTTGTTGCGTATTGTTTTATACTCTTTTCGGGTGAACTGGCTGGAAGTCTGACGTGGAAGCAGAGAGGATGAAGACCCCCTGGCTGCTCCTCCTCTTGTCCTGCCTGTGTCTGGTGCCCCTCTCCCTGGCCGAGGAAGGCCTGGAGTTCCCCCGGTATGATGGCAAGGACCGCGTCCTGGACATCGATGGCAAGAACTTCAAGAAGGCCCTGAAGGACTATGACATGCTGTGCCTGCTGTACCACGCTCCACCACCCGCTGCCAAGGAGCAGCAGAAACAGTTTCACATGACCGAGCTTGTCCTAGAGGTACAGTAAAGAAAAGGGAGAGGGGAGAAGGGGGGCTGGGAGGGGAGAGGGGAGGTGGAGGTGGAGGAGGTGGAGGAGGTGAAGGAGGGGTTCAGAAGAGGAGGAGATGGTGGTGGTGGAGGAGCAAGTAGCATATGGCTGACATTAAGGGCAACACTGACATATGTAAAAAAAAAAAAAAAAAAAAAAAAAAGAATTGTGTGGGGAAAATGTTGGAAAGTATAAGTTCAAGAAATATTGTCAACTCTTGTGGTTGAAAACCTCAAAGCTGGTAGGGTAGGGGGGCTTACTCAGGCATGCTTTAGAGAAGCAGTAGTAGAAACAGCAATCTTGGATGAAAATAGTAAGAGACAGAAGAGATAGAACACTTGCTGAATATCTTGAGATTCACATGCAGTGGCACAAAGTTGACAGTGAGAGCCGAGAGAAACTGTAGCAAGCAAAGAGAAGGTCAGTGAACATAAACACCACACATACCAACCCACCAACTCAAACAGCACAGGCCAAAGCTGGAACATACCGATAACAATGAAGTGAGAAAAAACAGTCAGACTATAATCCACGAATAGACACTTGAGTCTTTTGTGAGTGAAAAATTATTTCCATTAGACAGTGTTAGTGAATGGGTAACAGAGTCCCCAGATAATGCACTATTATCAATGCCTGATCTATAAACATCCAGTGAAAGTCTGGTTGGTTAAATCCACTTTAATTTAGAAGCCTTGTCAGAGACTGAAGTAGTCTCTAGTGGATTTTGCTGTGTATACAGAAGTGTCAGGTCTTTTTATTTCCACAATAACAATGGCTAGCAATGCTAACATGTCATTGATTGATAATGTGCAGTGGGTTTTGCACCATACTGGGTCCACTTGTCTTACAGTAATAACTGACTGGTGCACTTGGATCTCAGTTGACTTTGACAAGTGTGTGTGTGTGTGTGTGTGTGTGTGTGTGTGTGTGTGTGTGTGTGTGTGTGTGTGTGTGTGTGCATATGTGTCCATCCAAGAACGTTTGTGTGCCCCTGCCAAGGTCATCACTGGTTTGTCTTTCTCCTTCGCCGTCATCTCCTCTAATTTATTCTAATTCACATGTCTGCCATAGTATTACCTGCCAATCATGCTGTATAGTGCCTTCCTGTCTGAAACTAAACTCCTCCCCAATACTGTACATACATCTCAAGGACATTATGGCATTAACTAGCCAGCCAAGTATGCACCATACCGATGCCTGGTGGAAAGCCTTTCCTGTGGTGTAGTACTGTACTGTACATTGTCTTGGTCTCTCCTACACGTGAGTCGAGGAACAGCCCAGCTGTCTGCCAGCATTGAGTTATTAGCCTCCATGTGGCCTCAAATTTCACTTGAACAGTCTTGAAATAAGTCTTGATGCACACGTTTCTCATGCTCAAGTGTTGACATGAGTGGTTTCTAATTGAATGTCAAACACAAAACTATTTAGACACTACATAGTAATTTCAGGGCACATACCCATATCCAACCAAATGACAAAGCAGCTTATTTAAATATTTACTTATCAGTTATGTTTTCATATTGTTGTTATGTAGGTTATTATGTTTACTAGTTATTTACATGGTTGATTATGAAGGTTACCCTTTTCTTCTATCTTCTATATTCATACTTCATTAATTCATTCATACTTTAGGAATATTCTCTACTTTTACCTTAAGAAAAGTGTGACACAATATGCTTTTCCATGGCCTGAAATAGTCTCCAAACAGTCTCCAGTAATCTCTGCAAGTTGCTGAGGAGGATCAGACCATTAAAAAAACACATCCATCCATCCATCCATCCTTCCATCCATCCATCTACACTCTCCACTCTTGTGTATTTGTGAGAATGCAAGATAGGATGACACTACCATCTGAGGACCCCATACCGGGCTATTCTAGTCTTAATTTAAATTCCAGTTGAGCACTGCTCAGGGAGCCCTGATGCCAGTAGGTATACTTAGAACGCCTTTCCTCTGTCTTCTTTTGTCAGCCTGTTCCACATCACCGTGACGGCGTAGGCCTCTCTGGTAGTATTTATAGGAAGTAATCACCTTGGAAATAATTACAAAGCTGTCTCACTGTCTACCTGTGCCCATATTATAACTCACTACAGTGCAGTAGACAGCAGCGTCACTGTGAGCCATACACTTTGTCATCTTGTGTGTGTCTGCCTTGTCTCTGTATGGACATGCCACTTTATTTTGGTAGCATAAAACTGGGACTGTCACAGATTTTTGTGGAAGATGACTCTAATGCCCTGCCTGCATATTGACAATCGTTTCCACCTCGAGAAGAGGTATATACCTCACTAACAAACACAACAATCTACATCTGTCTTAGACTATGTGATCAGCTGGCAGTATTATCGTCAGAATATTTGTGATTTATGGATAATTAAAAGATGCAGCAGTGTGCAATCAGGCATATCCAGGAGATCAATAAGAAGGTAATGTGTACACTGTTTTGTACACGGTCCACTCACATGAAACATTATATCCATTTCCTGATAGACATAGTAAGTAAACCATCATTTTTGTACTTGTGGTTGTGGTTGTAATGTGTTTATATGAACCGTATATAAAACACAATATCCATTTCTTACCTTCCCCAGCATAGCCATGCCATAGTTATCACTGTCTATGCATTGGTCTTACTCTAACAACAAAAACAAAAAGTAGATTTTAAAATTAAACTTAATAACAATGTGAGATTATGGAAATGAATCTGATACTAACACCTGATGCTCTGCTTGTGGAACAGCTGGCTGCCCAGGTCTTGGAGGTGAAGAACATTGGTTTTGGCATGGTTGATTCCCAGAAAGACGCCAAGGTTGCTAAGAAACTCGGTGAGCTGGCTGCAGCCTTTGTTGATGTTCAAGATAAAAATTACTATCCTTGGATTTTAGAAAAGATGATTATTCTGTGCTGTCTGCTGAAATTGATGTTTACCCTCACAAAGACACACACAGGGATACACAGACACTCATTTTTGGTTCTGACTTTTTGTATTTGGTTCTGGTTCTAACGCTCTCTCTCTCTCTCTCTCTCTCTACTTCTGCTGCATTCTATGTCCCTCCATCCTCCTCCCTGTGTTTTGTGTTCCTTTCATCTCGGCACACCACGTCTTGGACCCCTGTGCTTTTAGGTCTGGAAGAGGAAGGGAGTGTTTATGTCTTCAAAGACGACCGTATGATTGAGTTTGATGGGATGCTCTCTGCCAATGTCCTTGTGGAGTTCCTCCTGGACGTAAGTTATGTGTGTTCAAATACCAAAGCTGCTATGGATCCATGTGAAAAACAAGTGGACAAAACCTTACAAAAACAACTTTAACAACATGAACACTTTACTTTACAGATCGGTAATAAGTGGGTAATTTTATGGTAATTTAAATGTAAGTGTAGGCAGCTTACTAGCCAATTTCACTTCTGTAGGGAAAACAGATGTACAGGGAGTCCTGTGTTTTAAAAGAATGCCATGTATAAGAAAGTATGATTACATACAATGTAGGCACAATATCAGTAAACAAATGAACACATCTAATCGATGCAACATTAATGTACTTGCAGGGTTTAAGCTGACACTGACAGGAAAAAGAGAGGCAATAGCCCATAGTTCATAGTTCATGAGCCGACCACACCCCTGAAGGTCAGGTGTCATTTTTAGATAGTCAATCAGTTTGTGTTTGAAGTGAAACTGAGGAAGACCAGGCATGGTCAAAATGACATTTTGTTCCATAAAATAAACAAAAAAAGCATTTCAGGATTTCAAGCATGAATACTTTTTTCCTTACTGGATTAAACATTTTGTCCTTGACCATATGCACAATCCTCCAGCTCCCTGTAATATTGTTACCATGAAATTACATATAAATCACCATAAAGTTACTCTCTTATTACCAATCTGTAAAAGTTGAGTGTTATCCAATGTTCACTGTCTCACTGCTTTACTCATAACTTTGTTTTATATAAATAATGTAAAGCATACAATGTAAGCCCCAAATTGTGTAGTTCATCTATGTCATTTACATGTGGGGAAGCCTCTATAAACTCTGTTCTGGTTGTCTTTCCTGTACTCACCTTTTAGTAGCAGAGTTAAAAAGGGAGATCATCAACCAAAAGAGAATATTAATGCCAAATTAATGCTTAATCACTCTCCTGCTGTCTTTCTTTCTTTTGCTCTAACAGTTACTAGAGGACCCCGTAGAAATAATTGATAATGCACTGGAACTGAGAGCATTTGATCGTATGGATGACGAGGTCCGGCTTATTGGGTACTTCAAAAACGAAGAGTCTGAACGTGAGTCTCATATACAGACAATGTGTGTGTACTACTGTAGGTGTAAGTGTGTAGGGAAAATAATTGTGCATAGGTCTCTCCCTGTCTCTCTTCCTCTCTTTCTCCCTCTCCCTCGCACTCCCTGTGTGTGTGCATGCAAGGGCATTTACATTATGGTGTGACATTTAAAACCACTTTATTACCATGGACATTCTAAAGTCATTATATCATGCCGTGCCCCTCAGCTGTTAAGATGTCAGTTTATTTTCCACTCATACTGTTACAGACATGTAAACGTGCAACATCAACATCACAGCTCTGTTTAATTTAAGTGACGCCATGCTGCACTGCAACTGTGCAGCAGGATAAATGGACACATTTATCAAAGAATCTAGTTTTGGGTGGACTAAAAAAGGAAAACACACGTTTTTACACATACTGACATTTTGTCTGTGTGTCCACACATGCTAAAAATATCCATCATCATATGCAACAAAATTCCTAGCATAGACGACCGTACTATGTCATTTCTGGCATGTAAATTAAATACAGAAGTCTAGACCTTGCCACTTCTACACATTCTATTTCCATATGGTGTCACGTTTGAGAATCAGCTGTGATTGGCTTGGAGATCTGAAGTACAAAAGTTCAAAGGTCACCTATTTCTGTTCCCTTCTGACTGTCTCCATGTAAAGCTGGCATTCCTTTGCCAGGCTTACGCGGAGGGCCATAACCGTTTCCCTAAATGCTAAAAGGCTAATGGTTGCCCAGCTCAGCTCCCATGGAGACGAAAGGTTACCTTTAAATAGCCGCTGTCAGGGGGAATCACATGCAGCCAGGCTGGTGGAGGCAGAGGATGCAGGCACCTACTGCTGAATGTTGAATGGATAAGGGTTTGGACTGACCTGAAGTGGTTCTTATGTGGCCCTGATGTGGCTCTAATGTGGCCCTAATGTGGCCCTAATGTGGCCCTGATGTAACCCTGATGTGGCTCTGATGTGGCCCTGATGTGGCCTAAATCTGGCCTGAGTTTGGCACTGATCTCAGGTCAATCGCTTCCTGTCAGAGGATATATATATATTATATTGCCACATATTTGATACAATAATTTCTTGAACAAACTGACCATAATAGAGCACACAAATTACCAAACAGGTGAATCAGCTAATTCATGAAATCACCTGTGTTATGTGAGCAGGCAGATGTAATACATGATAGGAGATTTACGTCCAGAATTGACACCTTTGCTCCCTGTCTATGGAGAAGCCAAGATGTCCTGGCTATGATGTAATCATCAGATAGCACAGTCAGGCACAGTATTTTTTGTATATTACATCATCAGTCGCCATGATGTTTTCTTTTATTCCTTTGTAACTTGTTCCTTATTCTCTTTTCTCATCTCCACCATCTCCTATTTCTTGCCTTTCCATCTGTTTTCGTCATGTCTCCTCTT
>CM059269.1:28441311-28451311 GCA_030347295.1 Setipinna tenuifilis | reverse complement strand
GTTAATTTCCCAGTGTTTAGTAAAAAGTGAGTTAAAATTACACTGCAAAAAGTTGATTTAACTGTAAAGGAGTTAAATATGTAAGGTAGAAGTGTTAAATGAACATAACATTGACTGAGACAAAATAAACACTGACATAGTGTTGTAAAACAGACCCTCAGAGTTGATTTAACACTATCGACTTTTCTGTGTACGTTTCCATATCTCACCATAATCAAAAACAAACAAACAAACAGAAATGACTGATAGTCATTTAATGTGGTTATTAGGTGTGTTAACTAACACTGTGATATGTCTTTCTAAAGGTATCTTCTAAAAGAATGTAGAGCCCTCACACACCATTCATATTCAGCCCTCCAGTGCATGATGAATTACTAATTAGTTTACTGACCTTTTCTCTCACCTCCATTTGCTGTCTGTTGGAACCAATAGTGAAATCCAATTACTGCTTCACACATACATACAGTAGTGCTATGCAATGCATTTGCAATCTGTTGTGAGAGCTCAGCCCCAACATCTGTATACCTGTAATCATTCATTTCTGACCTGGGGTCAGGCACACTGGAGCGTTCTCTCATTGGCAAACACTAGCAGTCAACACTAGAATGCATTTTTGTGAAAATGCAGAATGTGGTGGCTGTGTGTGTGAATTTGAGGTGACGTGGGGGAAAGTGTTTTAATGTCATTGATATCAAGGTCATCCCTGCCATTGACATTCAAGGAGCATTTTTTTTTATTGTTAAGTCATTGTTTAAATCATTCTTTTCGATGACGATGGAACTATTTTTGAATATCTTGCATTTGAATATCTTGTTTCCATTACACTTGGGTGGCTATTTTTAAATTTGGAAAAAAGAGGACACTTCAACTTCAGAGAAAGCATTTCTGTAAACAGAAGACATACAGTGATTGATGTGGTGTTTAGGGTGGAATCTAAAGATTATTCCACAGCAGTAACATGTTTCATTGAATGAATGTATGAATTTGCAAAAATGTGTCCTCTCCATAGCTACACATTGGTACTAAAAGCTAGGGACTCACATATGTATCTAATTCTAATTTCCAAAAATTCACTTTAAATAAATGTATATCTACATAGCCTATCTGTCTAACCATGCATCGGTAGCCTAGATGTGCATATCTGTGTTTCTTAGGTGACCGATTTATTTCCTGCAAGGCGTGGTTTGACCTAACTTGGTAGCAACAGGTGACCGATTTAATTCCACCAAGGCGTTGTTTGACCTAACTTGGCAGCAACAAAACTGCTATTATACATTTAATTTCTTACAAGAAACATATAATGCGTTAAAAGGACAACCTATGGTGTATATGTCATAAAGTACAATCACAAAAAAGGTAAGTGGTGTAGAAAGTGGTCAAAAAAGGTGGGAAACTGTACATTAAGAGTTATTAAAATAGTAGTAGTAATATTAGTAGTAGAGGGGCAAATTACGCATAACCCTAACATTAGTGATCCCAAAAGGGCAAGTAACTGTTTGTCATTTAAAAAACTGCTTGGACTCACCTTTCAATAGACCACTGTATATATTGTAGTTAGTGAATAGTGTTAAAAAGGGATAGGAGTAAAAAAAGAAACGAAGAGGAGAGGAAGAGGAATGCTAAGGATAGGAGAGGGTGTGAAAGAAATGAGGGATGAAAGGAGAGAAAGAAGGTAATTGAAAGAGGACAGGGATGGAGGGAGGTGGAGGAAAATAAAAGAGAAATATAGGGGAGGACCGAGAGGAAATGTGGACGGAGAGAAAAAGACATGGGGAGATGAAGAAGAGGAAAAGATGGCAGGAGTGGATGAGGAGAGGAGGAAGAGGACGAGTCATTGCTCTCGGGTTTCTCACAGTTGTAAATCAGCGGGGGGACGTGTCATCACTTCACTAATTTCATTGCAGTCTCATCTTACAGCAACATTCTGGACTATTTATATTTCTCTCTCTCTCTCTCTCTCTCTGTAAATACTCTATATGTAGTATACTAGGGAGGTTGGAGGGAGAGGGTTTTTTTAACATCCTGTTAGGTATTCAAACATACAGTAAAATAGTGTGCATATGTGTCATTTTGGCATAAGGCCATGGAAATAGTGTAAGTGACAGTGTTTGTAAATGGCCCAATACTTGTGTATCAAATATTAAACTAGGATTGCGCTTTATGTAGGCTACTTAGTCTCTAGCCTGGCATCTCTCTCTCTCTTTCTCTCTCTCTCTCTCTCACACACATCATCCTTACCCGTCCTCCGTGAGTCAGAGGTCGCCCTGCATCCTGTATGGCACACAGCCGGTAGCAAACCCAAAATGAGGTAATTTATGTGCATGCAAATGTCCCTCTTTTTCCTCCCCGCGTCTCTCTGCTTATCCCTTCGTTTCTCTCATCTCATTCACCGGCAGAGCGAAGAGGCGGATTAGGAAAAGTGAACTGATACTCGATGGCAGGAGAGCCGCACGTGCACCGACTTCATTTCTGTCGCCAGCGCACCGCTATCTTGTTCTCTGCCAAACACGCGGAGGCCAACCAATAGAACCAGAATCACAGCTATTCTTTCACATTGTATCCAAAGTTGAGGTCCAACTATTAATATCGAGGATTCCACTGGCCCCTTTCCCAATCGTTCTGGCAGAATTCCCATTTCGTATAAATGGAATCCTGATTGGTGTGAGGGCATCTTTTGTTGCGCTAGGAAACCCATTAAACGGCTTGCAGGAGTTTGTATTCGCTATGTCACAGTTTACTGCAATGTGTAATTATTGTTTTGATTAAATAACTTCTGTTATCGCTTCCCCCTCTCCCTTAACACACACACACACACACACACAAAAGCAGCTGGAAAATACAAAATAAAATACTCAATACAAATATTTATTTTGTACAAATGCAAGGTTGTGACCTGAAGACATACAACTCTTCCTTCAGTGTGTATTAAAAAACAAAACAAAGCAAAAAAACAAAACAAAAACAAACAAAAAAACAAACCTTTGAAAACACGTTCTTTTTGACGGTTAGTGTGGGAGAGATGATCAATGTGATCAGGATTGGCAATAACATACATTCATAGAACATCTCACAAAACCCTTACATACATGTTAGCACGTGTTGACAAAAGTGAAAAAGATCTACTGTACAAACAAAATCACCAACTTTTTTTTTTAATTAAAATCTCCAAATCTCAAATACTTTAACCATAGATCTAAAGACAACAACCACTGATCACTTCTCAGGGATAGTATGTTTATCATAACACAAGGTTGTGGGAGCATTTAAACTTGTAAACAGTTGATGTGTTTTAAACTATCGAATGCCTTTAACTCTAAGGGTGAAATCGCTTCCTAACAGCAACAACTTAAATGTACATGTAAGGCCTGATAAAACCACAACTGAAAGGAAACATGAACTTTCTCCACTGACCGCTAGGTGGCGCTTGTGGCCATGTTTTAACATTTGAAAGGGACTTGGAGGAGAGCCCAATTGTTCTTAGGTAGTTTCCCCACTGTTTCATTGTCCATTTATGCGTGAGTAAGTATAAAAGACGTGGGAGTCATTTCTTTTCATGCGGGGCATTAATAAAAATCTAGTCTGAGCTGGAAAACTCAGATGAGCTACACTGGGCCAGGCCCACCACTATAAATCCTTTCAAAATTTATTTTTTCTCTTCTTGCTGAAGAATATGTACACAAAACAAGCAAACAACATACTCTTCTTATAAAAAAAAAACACCCGAACAATCAAAAAGACAACACGGTCTTGTGTTTTTTCGTTAGTTAAGATTGCCATCTTTTCCACTCATTGAACAACAGCAGATAGATATCCAACAGAATAAATGAGTCTATCAATGCGGTTCTGCAGTGTGTGTGTGTGTGTGTGTGTGTATGTCTGGTACAGCTCTGCTCTGAGGTTACTTGATCCTGTGTTTGGAGTGGTTTTATGACTCTTGGCATCTGGTGGTGCTGGATAGTGTGTGTGTGGAGTCGGACTCTGATGCCTGCTGCTCTGATCCTGATATGACTGGTATGTGAACACTGAAGACGTGAGGCTTAAAAAAATAACCCACCCAACAGCCGAACAAGCTCCACATGAATGGAGAACCTTGAGGTCGAGGGAGGACATTTTCAATAATGTCATTTTTCAAAGCGTCCATTTCCTTTTGACGTCATCATAGCAACTTTCTTTTGCAAGTGCAGCTTCTGAACAGGTAACTGTCAACTCTCAGTCACTTGATAGCGACAGAGAGAGAGAGGGGGAGACAGACAGAGAGACAGCGAGAGAGAAGCTGTTCACATAGGTGGCCATCAGTGTGTGTGTGTGTGTGTGTGTGTGTGTGTGTGTGTTTGACCCAGACTGATAGCAGAGTGGATGGGGCCTGATGTAGCAGGATTAAGAGTCTCCATCCAAACAAGCACCCCTGTTTAAACTCTTATGTCTGGTGATTAAACAGATAAAGGGGTTTAAACTCTTAAGAGCGAGAGAGAGAGAGAGAGAGAGAGAGAGAGAGAGAGAGAGAGAGAAAGAGGGAGAGAGAGAGAGAGAAAGAGAGAAAGAGGGAGAGAGACAGAGAGAGCAAGGGAGGGAGGGAGAGAGGGAGAGAGGCGCTCTTCAGAATGAGAAGTGGGCCATTCTGATTAGGATCTTAAGATGAGGCCCTGAGGGAATAGAGGAACTTAAAAAAGAGTTTGAAGGACGACTTTGCACACTGCCCTGCAAAAATGGACACTTCTGAAAATAACTGTATGGACACAGAGGTATAAAAAGATTTTTTTTTTTCTGTGCTCAAACCTCACAGTCCAGGAGTCCCAGCACGAAGCTGTTTAAAATAGATAATGTTATATGCTGCACATACACACACACAGTGGATTTCAAACATACTGAATGGTCGAAACAATCTTCATGGGAAACATGCTTGGTTGTGCTCAAATATTTGTTTCTTTATAAAATGTCTTTCAAAGTCTCAAAACTTTTTTGTCTTGACTTACAATATGCAGCTGACAGTACACAAGACAACCAGGCAATATGAAATATGCTTTGGGTCCTTTGTAAAAACATTGTCCAATAACTTCCTCAAACCAGTCATAAAAAACAGTTAAGAACAATAAAGCTTCAGTTTACAAACAAGAAACATACAAGCTTTATGACATGACATCTTTTACATAAAGCAAGAAATACTGGGGCTTTGAGGACTCTTTTAGAAGAGTTTGGTTAGCATATGAGGCTAACAGGCCAATGAGAGTATAAGGACTGTAGGTTTATGTAATACAAGAGGCTAGCTTTTGTAGTGTAACAGTAAATGAGGGCTTTCTTTCTTGGTTCCTTCCTGCACACATGAAGTGCACAGTCATGTGCCGTCAATAAGTGGTTCTTCTATGGTATTGGCATTTTTCAACAGAAACAGCATCTTGTTTTGTCTTCCAAAAGACGTAGTGCCATCAAGATTTTTTTCCCAACATGCTGTGACAAAATGACAATTTCTTAACAAGGACCCTTCAGACTGAAAATGTAGCAAGTGGTAGGGGGACATTTGATTTTTTGTGATGAAAGAGAAGAAAATATGTGGGTTTGTATAAAAATGGGGTTACACTTTTTTTTTCGATATATGTACAGGAAAGAGACACACGAAGTGTGCTTGTACATTGACTATAAGCATAATTTAGATATATACAAACACATATATGCACATGAAGTTGACAAAAAAATCAGTCTTTCTCCTTGTGATTGAATGGAAAAAAAAGATTGAGAATCACAAAATCCCGAATGATTGCTGTGTGTCAGTTAGGTCAGGATATGTAATAAGAGAAAGAGAGCGACAGTCATGTTGCTAGTCGACAAGAGGCGGAACGCACGTGCGCGCGTCTCTGTTGCTATGGCAACCCTGGGGGGAGCACACCGAGGTAGCTAGACACCATGCCAGTAGACGGAAGAGAAGCCTACGGAATCCTATGCCATTGTGTCCTCATTCCAGATACCCCTACGGAAGAAGAGAATGCACATACACACAAGAGAGAAAACAGAAAATGGGGCTAGATTGCAGGACACAACCACCACATCAAAACAGAAGAGAAGGAGGAAAAAAATAACAAAATAAAAACTGAAATCAAACTAGAAATGGATGATTAAAATAAAAATAAGAAGAAATAAAAAATGATGATAGCCATAAAGAGGCTACACCTCCACAGTGTAACTTTAGCGTTTAATTTAATTTTCCTGTTTCCACAAGTCCGTTTCCACTCATCATTTTGTCTGTTTGGCTAAAATAATCCACACATGCGCACACACTCTCGCTCTCTTTTCTTACACACGCTCACTAGCAAGCACACACATACACAGTCGTGATAGCCTTTTGTGTGTGTGTCTATATATATATATATATATATATATATATATATATATATATATATAAACAGCTTCACCATCTCTTCCCATTTTTTTCTTGTAACTTTTTAATATTATTGTCCAATACATTTACTCTCTCTAACTCTACAACCTATAGAAGAAAAATAATCAAATATGATTTCATACATATTTATATATATTTATATAGATTTATATATTATAAAAACTGTGTGTAGATGAAAAAAATGTTTTTTTCCTCTGCAAAAAATGTAAAAACACAATTAAGAAGTAAATACCAACCAAAAGACCAAGGCAAATGAAAATAAAAAAAAAAAAAAAAAAAATGCAAAAAAAGAATGAGAAATAATCCAGTGTTCCTACACGGAAGTCTCGGACTGCAGGCGCAGCACAAACTTGTGGGACTTGGGGTCGATGAACTCCTCGGAGAGCTTGATGTAGGGGATGCCCTTGGTGGTGACCACCAGGCTGAAGTCTATGCACTTGAGCAGAAAGGCCGTGCCGTCCCTCAGGCTGCTGGTGACCGACGCCTCGCTCACCAGCGTCCACTGGCTGGCCATCCAGCGCTCCCGCCCGTACTGCAGCGTGGGGCCCGGCGTCAGGTAGCTCTCCAGGAACGCCTGCGGGCAGGTGGGGGGCAGGTCAGTGTTACAGGTCAATTACAGGTTGTGTGGCAAACACGGTCCCGTCCTCCTTAAAAGCCGCTTAAAGATTTGTTACGACGATGTTTGCAACGTTCTGAAAACCAGTGACTTTCTAGTGGACAAAGTACAGAATGTTCTACTGCTAAAGGTAATTTGGACAGGACTGGACCAGTTTCATTTAGAATCAAACAAATTGAACTTCTGATCCACTATTTGGTTCAAAATATGTGGGTGAAGCATGAAGATGGTAAAAATGTGGCGATAGAGGTCATTTGAAAGGTCAATTTTTACAATAATTGTACACTAAGCTTGTGAAAGAGGCAGAGACGGCAGATATGTGGCCCAATTCTAAGATAATTTTGGACACGATCACATCAGTTGACTTCAGGATCTTACAAATTAAACTTTTGATTCATTACTTGCTTTAGCGTTGAAGAAATGCTAATTTGAGAGGGGCTAGATAAGAGGATGGCTGGAGACCATAGTTAGGCTGAGAATGAGGTTAGCTGTCAGTTACAAACTGTTTCTAGATCACTACGAGTCACATTCATTTAGGCTGCATCTACAGGAACACGATCTAAGGCTGAATGGAAACAAGGGTAAGAACAAGGCGGAACTAGATAGATGCACAGTTATTGGTCTGTAAAAGTAGTATTGTTGTTGTGTAAGCACACTTCAAGTACAGATGCCTGCATGTGTGTTCAGTGAGCACACATGCCCTGGGCATGTTGCCTTCTACTGATGATGACCCCCCCAACACAGACACACACACACAAACACACACACACACACACACACACCAACACCCCCACTCCAAACACACACACAAACACACATACACAGACACACTCACACCAACCCCCACACATACCTTGGCCGTCATGTTGTTGCTTACACAAACTGCCAAGCCCTTCTAGATGCTTACACCTTTGCAGTGTCCTCTTAACCCACCCAAATCCAAAGAGCCCTCAACCACACCCACATAAACCCTCATCTAATTACACACACATGTTGGGTGTCATGTTGTTGGTCATCCAATTACAAACACAAATCGGGTGTCCTGTTGTTGGTGATGCAGAAGGCAGCCCACCTACCCCCCATCTCCCCTAAACACGCACACTGCCACACTGGCCCACACACCTTGGGCGTCATGTTGTTGGTGATGCAGAAGGCAACCGACCCTCCCCCCATCTCCCCTAAACACACACACTGCCACACACTGGGCCACGCACCTTGGGCGTCATGTTGTTGGTGATGCAGAAGGCCAGGTGTTTCTGGATGCTCTCCATGCTGTGGCAGTGCTGCTGGCGGGTGGTGCGCAGGTACTTCTGCAGCGCTCGTGCCATGGAGGGGAAGATGGCCTGCGCCGCCTCCCGCGGGTCCATCACCTCGCCCGGCGGCTTCTTCAGCTCCTCCTCCTGCATGCGCCGCACATGCGTGAAGGCCTCCTCTACTGCCACCACCAGTCTGGGAGGGGGAATGACAAACAATATGGCTCAGGAAGGAGGGTAGGCCTAAGGTTTAAGATGTAAAACGCTAATGAAATATATACTCGTTTTGCAATAGACCTATGATTATGGTGGACTTATCATATGTACTACAGGTGCGCAAGTGCAGTGAACAGATCTTGTTGTAAATTACTTTATTAATAAACAACATTCATATGACTACAGGCTATATCACAGCATGTTCAATATCTCTTTTCATAGCAGTACTATTTACTTCTTAAAGTAGTAAATTGTTAGTAAACCGTTTGTAGTTTGTTGAAGTATTGGATTTATTTGTATGAGCTTTTCCACGTGCTGCAAAATGTTGCAAGAAAACCCAAAACAAAACAAAGAAGCACAGATGCATTGAGATAAAATAATAAAACGAAATGCTCAACAAAGCATTATCTAAGCAACATACATGACAGGGACAAGAATAACTCATCAGTTTAGTCCTGACTTCACAGAAATCATACATACATGCCAGCTGAAATGTACGCGCACACACGCACACACACACACACACACACACACACACACACACACACACACACACACACACACACACACACACACACACACACACACACACACTGTAATTTGTACCTGGCTTTCCGTTTCCTCACGCGCCTCTCGTGGTCGGCCTCCTCGTAGTAGAGCTCGTTGTGACTTGTGTCTCTCCTTCGGGCAGCAGCGGCGATCATGGCCCGAGACTGACCCGCCGTGGCGTTATTCCCGGGGCCTGGACAGGAAGAATAAGAAGCAGTGCATTATGGGACAGTGCATCATGGAAGTGGCCTTAACTAAAACACCTCCTTACTCCACAATTTTCAGGGCCTCTTCACTCTGAGACCTCAAACTGTCGTCTGCTCCCCAGAACCAAGCTCTGTATTATGGGCCATCTCTGCGAAGACCTGCCTGACCCAACTTTACGATGTAGTACAGGAAGAGGAAACAGTGGTGGTGGGTTTTAGGTGACCCCAACTCATGACACTGGACAATGACACAGTCAGCAAAACCTATCCTGTGAAAAGCAGGAACTGAGCTCATTCTCTGCACAGCTTGTGATCTCAACTTAATTTGGTTTATTTGTGTAGCACAAATGGGCTCTGTCCCAATGCATTCTGGGTCTTTGTGTGTACAATGTGGTTTAGTGTGGAGCTGACTGGATCCTGCTGGGACACACCCAGGTGTTGAGTCAGATTTGACCTGTATGACTAGTCTTGTCAGTCTTGTGTGTGAGTGTGTGTGTGTGTGTGAGTGTGTAGGCGTGCACAGCTTTAGTGTAACCTATTTCTCTGTCTCCTCCTCTATCCTGTCACTTTAAGTCCCCATTGTTTCCTAGTGTCAGCTGGCTATTTATAACCAAAACAGCCCATCCTGCAGGCAGGCCAACACACATGGAAAAACTCATCAGGGAGCGTTTGCTTTGGTCTGTCCCCACCTATTATTGTAGCATTCACACAGACACACACACCCACGCACGCACACACGCACGCACACACACACTACTGTGGCTCCCCC
>CM059269.1:28433811-28436311 GCA_030347295.1 Setipinna tenuifilis | reverse complement strand
GTGTGTGTGTGTGTGTGTGTGTTTGATATGACAATGATCCAGTGGCTGTGAGGTGTAAGGGTTGACGTTCAGCCCAGAGCCCCACCAAGGTGACCAATTAGATTTGATCTATGCACTCTATCACACATGTGGCATTTAGAAATAATTATGCTATTGTCACAAGTCTTTTGGACTATACTGCATATCTTAAGTGTGCATGTATGTGTGCATCCATGTGTGTGTATGTGCATGAGGGTGTGTTTGTGCATGATTGTGTCCGTGTGTGTGTGTGTGTGTGTGTGTGTGTGTGTGTGTGTGTGTGTGTGTGTGTGTGTGTGCATGTGAGCGTGCATGGTAGGTCAGGAGGGTTGAGCAGGCAGTTGCCTCATTAAATCTCCTGTCGAGCTGGAGACAAACCAGAGTCTCCCTCTCTCGTAAAACAGTCACGGTAACCAATGGCGACGTAATCAGCACACACTTCCTGCTTGGCCCGAGAGACCATGCACTGACCGTCGCCACGGCGATGAGAGCGATTAGCAAAATACACATGTCACTTCCTATTAACCTATTAGCCAAAGACAATGGCATGAAGTGGACAGAGCAAGAGAGCGAGAGAGAGAGGGACACAGAGAGAGAGACAGAGAGAGAGATGGAGAAGCGAAGATGTGGGGACAGAGGAAGTCAGAGAGAGGGAGAGGGAGAGACAAAAAAGATGGATAGAGATAAACTGATGGAGAGAAGAATAAATGTGCAGACATACAAAGGGAGACAGATCATCAAAAAATTGGCATGAAATACAGAGAGCAAAAAAAAAGAAAAGGTCTGAGACAGAGAGGGGGAGAAGTCAGAGAAGAGGAAACAATGGAGGGAGGGGAAGCACAGACAAAGAAAAAAGGAAAAGAGAGAGAGAATGAGAAAGACAGAGAGAGAGAGAGAGAGAGAGAGGCGTTTTGACGTTTAAAATCCCTTTATTATACCATCACAAGGTCCAAGCGTCCACTACATGAGCCAACAACCCCTCTCCCATTTAAAAAAGAAAAGAAAGAAAGAGAGAAAGAGAGAGAGAGAGAGAGAGAGAGAGAGAGGGAGAAAGGCCAGTGGAGGACATGTCTCCCCTGACAGCCAGCCAGGCGAGGCTGTGTGGAACCAGACCCACTTGCGGTTCTGGTGGGGCCCAGAGGAACTCACCGTCCACATTGTAGACCTTGAGGCCGGCCAGGTGCTTGGCTGCCCTGGATTTGGAGGCGGTCAGCAGGGACGGGTTGTGCACCGGGAAGTCCTTGTAGTAATTCTCCAGGATGACCATCGCCGCCCTCTGGATACTGTGGGGATGGGGATGGGGGGGGGGGGGGCAGGAGAGATAGAAGGAAGAAGGAAAGAAAGAGATATAGAATGAAAGAAAGAAAGAAAGATAAAAAGGGGGATGGGAGCAGGGGGAAGGAAGGATAGAGAAAGGGCAGGAGAGAGAGAGAGAAAGAGAGAGAGGTGAGGGGACAGGAGAGATGGAGGAAGAGGGGGCGGAGAGAAAGAGAGAAGGAGAGGGAAAAAAAGAACGAAAGAAGGAAAGAAAGAAACAGAGACCGAATAAATGAAAGAAAGAAAGATAAAGAGGGGATGGGAGCAGGGGGAAGGAAGGATAGAGAGAGGGCAGGGGGGAGAGAGAGAGGTGAGTGTAACTTTAATTGAGTGATTTATAACATTATAGCCAGGCGCTGCTACTGATAAATGAAGCTTCTCTTCCCTCCGTCTACAGGAGCAGCCACAGCAGATACAGTGGAAGTACTATTACAATGTCCCTAATCCCCATCCTTTCTCTCTCTCTCTCTCCCTTTCTATCTCTCCCTTTCTATCTCTCTCCCTTCCACCCTCCCAGGGGACAACTGGCCATCTTGCACAACACACACACCCACACCCACATTCACATCCACACACACACACACACACACACACACACACACACACACACACACACACACAGACAGCACACAGACAACACACAGACAACACACAGACAACACACACACACACACACACACACACACACACACACACACACACACACACACACACTAAGTGGTGCTCCCCCTGTTGTGTGCTATGGCTCTGTTTTGGCTGACCCCACACTCCCAAGTCAGTGCCCAGTGCCCCGATCCCAGAATAGCCTCAGCCAGCAGCGAGGGAGACTGTGCGGGCCAGTGCTAGGCATGATGGGTAATTTGTTAAGTGGCGCTAACCTAATTGCAGCTGACGGCACACATTTGCAGAGCAGGGGCATGTGCTTTCAATAGGCCCCCACCGGACGGCACTGCCCAGCACACAGCAGCACTCTGTGGGCTCTTTGTGCATGTCTGGCCGACACCTGGCCCAAAAACACAGTGACACACACAGGCACACATACACACGCACACACACACACACACACACGCACACACACATACATATACACACACACACAAGCACAGAGGGACAGGGCTCACACACACATGTGCATGCACACACACACACACACACACACACACAC
>CM059269.1:28423811-28428811 GCA_030347295.1 Setipinna tenuifilis | reverse complement strand
TGCACAAACAGCAGCGCATCCACCAGAGACACCGCATACTGCACTATGCCCTGGTAGTTCTCATCCTGACACACACACACACACACACACACACACACACACACACACACACACACACACAATTAACATACAATATTCACATACAATATATGCATAGACACATACACATTACAAAACCGCATACTGCACTATGTTCTGGTACTTCTCATCCTGTCAGACACACACACACACACACACACACACACACACACACACACACACACACACACACACACACACACCATTAATACACAATTATATTCACATGCAATGTATAAATATACACACACATTACAGACAGAGCTAATTGCACTAGCCTCTGCTAGTTCTCATCCTGTCACACACACAATTAACATATTTACATTGACACACACACACACACACACACACACACAGGGCTGCTCCAGGCCATCTAACCAGGCAACCAGGCCCAACTACTGCTACTGCTACTACTGCTGCTGCTGTGACCAGAGGGCTGGCTACAACACACACACACACACACACACAGGCATACTGTACCTGCGAGTCGAGTATCCTGACGCCGTAGAAGAGCCAGTAGGAGAGCACGAGCAGCAGCACGAGCAGGGCCAGGAGGGCGCGGAAGACGAAGATGCGGGGCAGGGCGGCGCGGGGCGGCCGCAGGAACAGGGCCCACACGGCCAGCAGCAGGATCAGCAGCTTGAACGCCACCGAGATGAACAGGCCCTCGCACGCCGTACCGCACGGCTGCACTCGCTCTGGCCATAACACCTGAACGCACACACACACACACACACACACACACACACACAGACACACACAGACACATACAATTCAGCATTTTTATAATCTTTTGAAATCTATTTTAAACACTTAAAATCACAAAATAATGATTCCTTTATATTTATGTTGTTATATATCATATTATGTATAATATATATGTGATGTATATTTTTATCTATTGGACCTTTTAAAGCAAAGCCTTAAATATGTGTGAAGGCTTTGAGTATAATAAGATATTTCTAGCTTAAAAACAGGTATTTCCATCTCTTAACGCATTACGTAAAGCATATGTCCATGTTCACTCCATGCTGGGAAATGTAGTTTATGCATCGTCCTGTGTGCGGGGTGTACAGTACCTGTGGGAGCACCAGGAAGGCCAGGGGGGTGAGGAAGACGAGCAGGCCCAGCAGGAGGCCCAGCGTCAGGGAGAGGTATCGCCGGCAGCCCAGCCCCACGCTCTCCTCCAGGTCCTTGGTGATGCGCACAATGTCCTCCTGGGACAGGCTGTGCTCCGACGTCCCCGTGACCGCCGTGGTGGTCTCTCCCCAGTTATCATCCTGCAGGGCAGAGAAGGAGGGAGGGAGAGAGAATTACATTTTCGAAAAACCTTTATTACAGTTTAAATAAATACAAAGTTTAAATTTAAAAAGCACATTTGTGCTAATAACAAATCTTCAACAAGTAAATAAATAAATACAATTTCATTTTAAGGTAATAGAAAATGTGCAAAAAGCAATTCATTGTCTTTAACTGATCACAACACACTATTGTGACACCAAATTTGCTCAAAGGTGTCCAGATCTTTCATTAACCTTTAAAAATGAAAATCTGTTAAATACGTGATCTTACTAAAACAGAGAGAGAGAGGGAGCGAGAGAGAGAGAGAGGGAGAGAGAGAGAGAGACTTAACACTCTTTTATTGAAACACGATCATTCCCTTACATCATATTTTAACACCCAGCTTTGTGAGACCGACTACATCTCTCCTTCATACCTTTAATACCTTATATGTCCCCTTCCTCAGGTCATCCTTAAAATTATTCTTGTTTGCCGTAACCTGACCAACTCTATTTTTTCCCCATGGTCTGTAGTGCTGTTTAGCCTGTATTCAAATGCAGTTATGTTTTGCATGATGGCTCACCTAAAATCAGACCTTTGCAAACTTACTGACCAGTTGCTTTTCGTAACATACGTAGCCTAATGCTAGGCCTTCATGTACAATGAAGAGACGCAGCTAACCAGAGCTGAATGGCAAGGCTTTAGCCGTCTGTATAGGAGCATTTAAAATGTATTCAAAATGTTTTTTTAATCACTGATGACTAAAAAATATATCTACCGACCTTCTGACCCAAATGTTTTTCTGATTCTGATGTTACAGCAAACATTTTTCTCAGCAAACATTTTTCTCAGGATGACATCATTGACCTCACACAATAACCCCATGGCAGAAAACCCCATAATGTCATATATCATTTTGTAATAAGCATATTCACAATAAGAGAGTGATACAGAGAGAAAGAGAGAGAGACAGAGAAAGAGAGAGAAAGACAGAAAGACAGAAACAGAGAGAAAGAGAGAGAGAGCAGTTAACATTCCTTCATTAAACCTCTATTGGATGTGTTCCCAGTTTAAGGAAACCCAAGAAGAGAAAAGGGGAAGAAAGAGAAGAGAGAATAACTGGAAGACATGAAGAGGGAGAGGAAGAAGGGTAGACAGACAGGGAAGAGAGTGCAATGTTAAAAACAAGGAGAGAGAGCGCACCCAAAAGGGAGAGATAGAAAGGAGAATAAATGAAAGTACAGCATGAGGTATGAGATATACGACAGCGCAGGCAGGATAAGATGACAGAGAGAGAGAGAGAAGGAAAAAGGGGAGAAAATAGGAAAAGAAGAGTGACAATAAGGAAGATGGTGGGGTTTGGGCTAAGATGTACCCAGTGAAACAGTTAACAGTAAAACAGGAAGTGTGAGGTAGTGAGAGATGGAGAGAGAAAAAGAGAGAGAGTAGAGAAAAGGGGGAAGAGAAAGAAGTGGATGAGAGAGAGAGAAAGAGAGGGAACAGTGGCCGACAGAGAGGGGTGAACAGGGGATGAGGAGAGCAAAGGGAGGAGATAAAAGGAGACAGAGCAGGAGGGAGAGAAGGAGGGAGGCGGGGGAGCACGGAAGACAAGAGAGGGCAGGTGAGGGAACAGAGACGGGGGGTGGGGGGGCACAGAATAGAAGATCCTGCACACACACACACAGACACACACAGACACACACGCAAGCACGCACATACACGCACACATGTACACACATGCACACACACACACGCATGCACGCATACACACACACACCTGCACACATACATACACACACACACACACGTACACACACATGCGCACACACATGCGCACACACACACACACACATGCACACACACTCACACGCACACGCACACAGACACACACACAAAGACATTCTCTTCTCTTCATTCTATTCCTTTCTTCCTCACAGACACCCTCACGCATATCTCTATACACACAATCTCCAGTGAAAAAGCCATGACTCAATCGCATTGCTTTCATAGGAAAACCCTGCAGCCAGGCAGCCATAGCCTTCTTTATTCCTCAAGATACCGCTCCCCCAGGACCACCATTACCTCTCTCCGTCTCGGTCTCTCTGTCCCCCTTTCTCTATCTCTGTTCTTTCTCTTTGTCCCTCTTTCTTTCTCTCTCTCTCTCTGTCCCTCTTTCTCTCTTACCTTTATTCCTGCAGACAAGAGTCCCCCAGGACTGCATCTCTCTCTCTCCCTCTCTCTCTCTCTCCCTCTCCTTTTGCTCCTGTCATCATTCTTATCCTTTCTTTCTTTTCCTCTATCTTTCCCTCTCCTGTTAGGTCACTGCTTTTTATTTCATTTCTGCGCCACCCCCCCTTCATCTCTCTTTCTCTCTCTCTCCCTCCAGAGGGCACCAGGGACTTTAATGGCGGGAGACGGCCCATAAGTGTTCTCAGACACCTAATAAGCACCGAAGGATGATGGACACGCTTGTGCACACACACACACACACACACACACAGAAATCCATACACACATGTGCGCGTGCACACACATGCACACACACACGCGCGCACATACACATGCGTGTGCGCATACACACACACACACACACACACACACACACACACACACACACACACACACACACACACACACACACACACGCACACACACACACACACACACACACACACACACACACCACAGAGTGCATATATTTCAATGGCAATGAGAGGCAGAGAGAGGGCACAGGAGAGAGAGGGCTGATGAGGAAATAAAGCAATTAGAGCATTAGAGCAGCACTGGCAGATATGCCATTTCCACAGCACAACACTACAGCCAGTGTGTTTGTGTGTGTGTATGCATGTGCGCGTTTGTATGTGCATACAAGTGTGTGTGTATGTGTGTGTGTGTGTGTGTGTGTGTGTGCATATGCGTGCCCATGCTTGAGTGTGTGTGTGAATGACTGCACTCTTCCACGCTTAAGAGTAGGATTAGGAAGTTCCCTGTGGCTTCAAAACACAAACCATTTCAACAAAAAGCGAATAAATTAGCCTCTCGCTTATCGCCCCATGATTTGTTTGTGTACACGGCTTTTGTTTATTTATATACTTCCACTCTTGATGGAAAGACCCGGGGGTCCTGAATGATGAGGACGGTGATGAAGAGGGTGGTGGTGATAATGATGATGATGATGATGATGATGATGGTGATGGTGATGAGTGGGGGGGTGTTGGGTTAAGGCTGCAGGCTTTAATCCCAAGAGGAAGCGGGGGATCAGTCTTATTTTCCCAGCCCCTCCTGGGTAACCAGAGAAACGAAAACACCCAGTGCGGGAGAAATCTCTGGGCAAACAGACAGTGGGGAGGGTGCGGGGTGGAGGGGGGAGAGTGGAGGTGGCGGGAGGGATGAAGAGAGGGAAGGAGGGCAAACTAGGAAAATGAGAGAAAAAAAAGAAGACGTGTGGAAGGGCAGGAGGAGTGGGGAAAAAGCGAGAAAGCGAGAGAGAGAGAGAGAGAACGACAAAGAGAGAAAGAGGGAGGGGAAGACAGAAAAGAAGCCAGTGTGTGAATGGAAGAGGAGAGCAAGAGGTAGGATGAGACAGAGAAAAAAGAAAGGGAGAGAAAATGATTGGAGGAGGGAGTGAGTATATGTAGGGA
>CM059269.1:28393811-28401311 GCA_030347295.1 Setipinna tenuifilis | reverse complement strand
ATGCGTGTGGCCTTGTGTGGTGTGTAGGTAGCTCACGTTTGCACATGCCTTCACACCGGAAAGAGAGAGAGAGGTACAGAGAGAGAGGGAGGGAGGAAAAGAGAGCGACAGAGACACACACACAGACATCCCCAACATCCCCCTACTCCTTCCACTGTTCATTCCACACTCAATCTACATAAATGTAAAATACTGTATTTGTATTGATATGCTGGTACATGCATATGTTATTTGTATCTGTTATATTGTACTTTGATTTGCATTTGAATTTGACAGAGAGACAGAGAGAAAGAGAGAGAGAGATGAGATTGGATGTGGTCAGGTTCCAAGGCTAAGGACAAGACTGGAGAGGTGAAAAGGTTACAAGACATGACACACACACACACACACACACACACACACACACACCACACTGTATAGCGGCACTTCATTCATCAAAACATCCCACATCTTTCCAGTAAGTGGTTAGCCATGTGTGTGTATGAGGGCACTGCAAGTGATTTCCCCTCTCTTGCGTTATCGTGTGTGCCTCATTATGCCATTGAGCGCCGATATAACACAGGCCTCCGACTGGAACAAATCTGATTCGGTTAAATGAGGACCCTTTTCTTACATTCCACCAGTCCTCAGGCTACAAGAGCAGTTTTGTGACTTTCTATTCTCATTTTGCTCTTTCATTTGTGTTTTTCCTTTTCTCTTTCTTTTTCTCTGTATTGTTTCTCTCTTCGGGGAGAGGACAGAGAGAGAGAGAGGATCCAGTGAGGGAGGAGAGGAGAGACGAACAGAACAGAAGAGAAGAGGAGTACAGAGAGGAGAGAAAGGCAGGGATGCAGAATGTGGAGGGAGAAAAGGAGGCATTTAGACAGACTGTAAAACTAAACAAAGTGCATACTAACATTGCAGTCACATACATATACTTAAACACACATTTTCTCTCTCTAACTCATACACGCACACACACACCAAAAATGTTTCTCACACTTGGCGGTTGTGGCTGCTAGGCAATCTATATATAAGCTGCAATGGTTCAGAGCTCTGGAGGAAATGGTGTGTGTGTGTGTGTGTGTGTGTGTGTGTATGGAGAGGGTCACCATGACCTGCTCTGCTGCTGTCATTACCTGTCTGAGGTGATAGGCCTTCACACACATTCTTTCCTTCCTGTTCTGTTCACAAGCAGCCCGTGCCACCCCAACACACACACACACACACATGCACGCACGCACACACCCACACACACACATACACAGTGTACACAAAATCACACACACACATTACAATTACACATACATACACATATGTGAGTATACACACACAGACACACACAGACACACACACACACACACACACACACACACACACACACACACACACACACGCACACACGCACACACTACACACACCATAAACCCTACTATAGAAGATTGCCTTGCCAATAAAGATTCACTGCTTCTCCCACACACACACACACACTGCACAGCCTTGCTCTCTCCTGGGACATACCCCCCTTCCCTAGTACCATCCGTTTCATTTCGGCCCAACAGAGCCCGCAGTCTTACAGTCTGCATCGATCCGATTCGCCCTGCCCCGCCCTGCCCTGCCCGACACGCCAGTGTCACAGCCTCTCATTGGCCGAGCGGGAACAATGGTGGGAATTATATCGGACTATGCGGAGCGGACAGGAGGAGCGACAGCCAGGCATCTTGGAGCACATCCAAGGGGTCGGGAAAACCGTCTGTTCTCCATCCAAGTGCTACTCTCCGCACACACACACACACACACACACACACAACTGCTGTTTGGCCAGACAAAATGGCGGCTCTCTCCCACCTACTTCCTATTGCAGTAGCACTTGCGATAAAAAATGAGTGCAGGAGTAATCTGTGATCATTTGCATTTGCATCTCCACCAGGTCCCTGATTCCCTGTTGTGATAAGAGCCAATAAAGTCAGAAGCCTACTGGCGGGCCTGCTGGAATTAGTGTAGTGGAAACACGAGCAGGGCTAGTCATGTTAAATACACATCACGCTGACTGTAATTATGATCATAATGATGATGATGATCCGGCAGAAGGTCCAAGGGGAATCGCATGGAGTAGATGCTACTTATTAGATCACGTAAACAACTGGGAGGGAGAGAGACAGACAGGGAAGGAGGGAGGGAAAGAGAGTGTGTGTTGGGGAGAGGGATATGTCAATCAAATCACATAGAAAGATGGAGAGGAAGAGAAATACATGTATTTGAGTTTGTGTGTGTGACACTAAGTGAATGAGTCAGTGAGTGACAGAGATGATTTCGAATCAGAGGTATGCGGAGTTTGAGAACCAAAAGAGAAACAAAAAAAAGTAAAGATTAACATACAGAACCTCAAAGCAGCACTGAGATCCTACTGTTCAGCCCTGCAGTAGCATAATTGGTAAGTGTTGGGTAGCCCAGCTTCAGAAGTCAGAGTTAATTAGTGAAATCACCTGTTTTAAGTGCACAGGTGGCACGAGTAGAAACAGGTGATTCCACTAATTAACTGCAGCTGGAACAAATAGTGGAATTGTAACGTCTGAAGCCAGGTTACCCAACACTGTTGGTAAGTCCTGTGCTGTTTTAGTCCATTCCTTCTAAGAGGAGCTCAGAATACTGCTCAACAAGGACTTGACATTCAAAGGATGTTTTCACACTTGGTCCATTTCAGTGTTTGAAGCAAACTCAGATCGCTAACTGAGCATTGCAGGCCTATATGTGAACACTCTAAGCACATTCAGACCCCTTTAAAACGAACGGAAGCAAGACCATCTCGGGAGGTGGTCTCAGTACTAAAAAGTTTGCGGTGCGGTTTTCCTAACCTGCACAGTGTCTACACATAGCATGCTGGGTTCACTTCACCTTTTGTGCACAGTTTTATGACTTGCTAAGCTTACCATAGACAGGTCACATGTCTGCGCTCGAAAAGCAGCAGGAAAACTACCCAGTATGTCAAGGTCTTAGAGCTCTAGAGAAGCTACAGTGTGAACAGAAAGAGGACTGAGGTGGACCAGAAAGACAACTCGGTCCTCTTTTACAATGTGAACACAAACACAACTGAGCTTGTTTTCTGTTTGTCCATTTTGAGTTCTGTTCGTTTAAAGGGAACCAAATGTAAAAACACCCTTAAACTCATCTTGTCATGGCAACTGTACCTTGGGGCAGTGGTGGCCTGGTGGTTAAGGTAATGGATCTGTAACTGGGGGGTTGCAGGTTTGAATCCACCATCTGCCAGAAGAGTCCCTGGGTGCTGTTGCCATGGCTGTCCCCTACTCACATGTGTCATGGGTTAAATGCAGAAGCTGAATTTACTGTGATCTGTGGTGTGCTGTGTGATCACAATAACAAATGGAAATCATTTTCACTTATTGAGGGGAAGTCGCTCAGGGGGAAAACCTGTTGGTTCTGGATCATAAACTGATAAATTGGCATCTATGGAAACGCACTGCTGTACACAAAATCACATACACACCAGGCTGTGCAAAATGTGACTTTATTAAGTCTGTATCCTCTTTGCCATGAAACACCCCTCTGTGCCCCTTTCAGGCACCAGTCTGCCAGTGCCTGGGTAGGGCTGGGCCTTGCTGCTCTAATTAGATCAGAGTGCACCTGCTTAGGGGTATGGCTTAGAGGGTGGGGTTCTGTCTCCCTCAGTTAGGCATCTTCTTTCTTTGTGTAGGCACACTTTAGTTTTCCTTAATTCGTTTAGCTTTACTTCTTGATTTCTGTCTCTCTCCTTTCTCCTTCTTTCTGTTCACCTTTATATTGACCATTCACTGGCGCGCGGACACACACACACACACACACATCCATTCAGGCACAAGATTCCTTGCACTCATTCCCTAGACATGTTCTAATTCATTTACATTTTTGCATTGGTTAATGAAATTATTCTTTGTTTGAAACTTAAGCCCTTGTGTTGTGGCCCCCTTATTATGCTGCGGTGTGTGTGAATGATAACACGCTGTAACAGGGAGAGAGACGGAGGAGAGGAGAGACGAAAAGAAGAGTACAGAGAGGAGAGAAAGGCAGGGATGCAGAATGTGTAGGAAAAGGGAGGCATTTAGACAGCCTTTAAAACTAGTACATACTTTAACACACATTCACAACTTAAACAGCCACGAAACTACAAACTGCAGCTTGTACTGAAATGAAATTCTAGTTTTTAACCTCAATTCAATTTTGCATGGCCTTGATACATGTGTACACACATGTACCCACCCGTACACACCAACAAACAAATAGATGCTGAGGGAAACACAAACAACTAGCCTTATGTCCTCCACCTCTCCTCTTCCTTACAAAAACAACATGAAAAATGCAGTTTGATGCTGCTTCAGTGACCTGTATCTCTTCTGGCAAAATCCCATCATTCACCCAACACCACTAAATCATTCACGTCAAGCAAAAACATCCTGATAAGAGTCCCACACCTACACAGTGTAACAAACCGCCTGTATTCTGTGCTATTTGACTTGATGCCATTCATACATACTTAAGTCCCATGGCTTGCAGTACATTGGGGAATATCTTGGAATGGGAGGGACACTTAATGAGCATTCCCATGGTCTTGGTGGGATATTACACAATTCCCAGGCCTGTTTGGGCCGCACCCGTGGGAGCAGGAGCCCCACAGAGAACAATAAGGGCAATAAATTACTTCCTGATTGCAAGGAGCTTGCTCTGGCACGGGCCACTGGCGGCAAGGTGCTGCTTGTGCTGGCTTAAGGTAGGAATAATGTATTACTGAAACAGGACACAAACACAAAGAAAAAACCTCAGCCAATGCTGAGTGCTTGTGTTTGTGTGTGTGTGTGTGTGTGTGTATGAGAGAGAGAGATATATGAGTTATGACCCACTGTACCTCTCCGACTCCATGCAGCAGCTATGTGTGAACTGCAGACAGCACATTGCAGAAGTCATTTATTAGTTGCCTGCACCTGGGAAAGGTGAGGTCTGTAGGAGACCTGCAGTTCTGCCTCTCTGGAGGCTGCGTTCGCCCTCGTGTCTCTCTCTCATAATACAAACACACTCCTGTGATGCTCCACGCTCACTCTGGTCTATTCTATTCAGCCTTCCCACACATATATGGCCTGCCCACACATGTGCCTCCATAGCAGCACCTTCATAACAACACTGTGACACTTTTCTTGCTTTTACTTTATTCATAACTTAAAATGACTTGGAATGTTTCAGGTTGCAACTGTATGTGGGTGTCAAGTCAAGTTTATTTCTATAGCACATTTCAAAACATCAAAATGTTGACACGTTGAAAGTGTTGTACAAGACAGCTAACACTGAAGAAGACCTGAGGGCACGAGATGAAACATGAACTTTGACTGTGTGTGTGTGTCCAATGAAAATGCACTTGAGAACTGGCCCATCCAATGAAAATGCGCTACAGAACAGGGCTGTCCAATGATTGTCCTGTGGGCATGGCTCTGAGGGCCAATGAGAAGTGGAGCTGACTGTGGCTCAACAAAAGCAAGGACTATAAGCGGACTAAAATTCCCATGCTAATGATAAGTAAACAAACCAGACCCAAGCACTCCCAAACCACTTCCTGTCAACTGCTCCCTGCACAGGCTGATAAAGGGAAGCTGCCGTGAAACACAGCCTGGGGTGTTTGGCCGTAATGGATCCAGCCGTAATCTGGATAAACACTGGCAAGCGTCTGCTCTGGCCGGGGCTATCCTAACAGAGAGGGCTGCTGAGGTAAAAGATCTCTCCCACTGGCCTGAGAGCTTCACGGTGCCTGGATGAGGCTCACAGGAGAGACTGATAAGGTGAGGTTCAGTGAAACCCTTCATGCACATAACAGCTGACTCTGATGCAAAGCTAGGCTGGTCATTTTCTCGTGGATGATGTGCTGTACTGACTGAACCCTTAAGGCATCTGCAGTTCAGTCTGGGGATCATAAACATTTGATCATATGTGATGTGTGAGTTAATAATATTTTTTTTTCCTAGAGGCATTAGTAGTGTGTGGAGAGTCAGATCATGCATGTGTGATTTCTGTATTTCTGTACACATGACAGCCATTACTCTTATATAAGCTAATGAAGCCAGGCTACACCGACAGGAACCCATCACTCTCACAGGCTACTACAGCGGCAGAAACCCATCACTCCCATAGGCTGTGTGTGTGTGTGTATGTGTGCGTGTGTGTGTGTGTTTGTGTGTTTGTGAGGTTGGGCTGGAAAGACCAGCCATGCTAATCAGGCCTGATTTAGTCTTAGCATGCTCACACACACACACACACACACACACACACACACACACACACACACACACACACACACACACAGATTTATCTGGACCCTCTTTCTGCCAATGCCCATCCTCACACACACACACTGATTACATCATTATCCTAATCAACAGGCAAATTAATCAATCACATCAGCAATGCAGGAGATCAGGAGATGTGGCTGCTCAAAATGCATAGACCTAGGGGCTGGCCCACCAATGGGATGTTGATTTTTAACAAAGGGGAGAACTAGAGGAATAATGCTGGTTTTGCTTTTTGTCATCCATGTGTTTGTCTGTAGAAATGCATGTGTGTGTGTGTATGTGTGAGTTTGTGCATGTGTGTGTGTGTTTGTGATTATGTGTGTAGAACATGTATGTCTGCTCATTAAAAAACATCCCATTTGCTTAGCTTGTTTACAAAAATGTAAAGCCAATATTTAAAGTGTGCAAAATGCAACCATTAGCGCAGGCAGGCAGCCAGCCATGTGTAGGATACTGTACATGTAGCGCTAGCGTGGAGATGAGAGTGTCTGGCTACTCCCCTGAGCCCCATTAGAGCCCACTCACTTCCACTTCCTCTGCCTCCTTACTCCAGCATGGCACACTTGTGTGTTTAGCGGCATTCACATACAACACTCACCAACACATGTGCCTTCATAGCGCCACCTTCATAAAATCCCCGTGACACTTTAAAGAAGCTATGTGTACGATTTTTAGCTTAAAATATCCCAGTTAGCATGCTAAATAACTAGCTTCGGTCAGTACGGTAGTTGTTTGCTACCACCACAAAAGTGGCAGAAACTGGTATTACAACATTAGTTATTTAGCATGCTAACTGGCATAAATATCTCAGCAGCTTCATACATAGTCATAGTTTCTGTAACATGATACTTATTTCTACTCATTTTTTGGATGTTTACAGGTAATTTGGGGGATATGTTAATGTAATGTTAACAATTGTACACATAGCACCTTTAAGGGGAAGAGGCAACAGAGCAGGTAACCAGCATAGCACATTTGAGTGCTAAGCATACAATACTCGCCAAATGCTTTCTTGCAAAAATGCGTTTGCTTGTGGTCTTCGTCAGGCTGGTGGCTGCCAGTATATCTCAGTTGCTGTTTACTTCCCACTTCCTAAGTGTCTATTGACTGGTGACGTCAATTGTCGATCAACAATATCGTCATTTGTATTGGTAAGTGCTTTAATTGCACTGCTTAAAGGTGAACATAATTTCAA
>CM059269.1:28376311-28378811 GCA_030347295.1 Setipinna tenuifilis | reverse complement strand
CTTTGCAGAATTTACAGCAGTTTTCATGCACTGTCACAAGAGTATTTGCAGCACTTTGTCACACTTTCTGGCAACATACACCCTCCTCACACACTTAAAGGCATATACATGCACTCAAGCACCAACATTCCATCACACACACACACACACACACACATCCAGTATACCCTACCATACATGCACATTCATATAAAACACACAAAATACACATGTGTTCAAGCACCCACATTCCATCCTACATACACACTCACACATACATTCCCCAGCAACCACACATTTACACAAAACACACTCAAATCACCCTCATTTCATCACACACATGCACACACACACACACCATCCACCACACACTTCTATACAAAACCATCTTTAAGCATATACGTGCTGAAGCAACCACATTCCATCATACACACACACACTCAAACACATGCCCACATGACACACTCTCACAATCATCCGCAAACATCAATTCCCACACACCCTCAGGCCCACCCCCACTCACAGACTCTGAGTCAGCCCAGAGGCCTGGTCCATAACTGCCAGATTAAGCCCAAACAGGCTAAACCCCTCAGTACAGGTACAGCACACTCTAGGCCCTTACTGCTGTTTTATGACCATCCCCTAAAGCAACACTGTGCAATGTAAGAAAGCTTCACTGAAGAAAACCCAAGTGCCTAAGAAAAGAGGTCGCACTCTTAAATCTTATTAATCTTAATGGCAATTCGCATGTAGGGGGCTTTTGCCAGTGTTAGTTTTACTGCCACAGTTAGTTAGTTAGTTGCAGGTCCCCATCTCTACGACTGTGCTCCAATTTTAGTGTAATTTTATTTTTGCAATACGAATAACACCAACATTACCAAAATATAGCAATTTACATGTGAGGAAGCTTTTGTCAGTGCAGCTTCACTTCTGTCATGATTTTTGGGGGGCTTTAGCTTGCTGTCAAACTCCCATTATGGCCCTTTAAATGGCCTCCTGCCTCAGTGTCGGTTGCTCTCATACACGAGTTGTGGCGTAGCCTGTGACAGGATTTCCCATAAATCTCCCGTCTCCAGGTTCCTCGGCGTGGAGGTTTGAAACGCTCGGCGGAATCCGGGGATTGCAGAAATGCGATCCGGACGCGGGCACAGATAAGCATCTGCAGCATCCGGGTGTAACCCAAGTCCCGGCGGGGATTTCTGCCCTCCACCGTCGGCACAGAGAGTCTCAGTCGTTTTTTTTTTTAATCCAAAAGCAGCTGCTTCAAAAACACAGGAACTCTACAATCAGAATTGAAGAGCATTTTTTTTTTAAGGTTGGGAGGCTGCTTTGAACATAACTCATGGTTACACTGCATGTTTGACAGATGGAAAAAAATAAAAATGGGACGCTGTCTTTGCAAGGCCTACTTGGCAGCCATTTTTTCTGTTTTTATTTTTATATTTTGCTTTTTTTGTCTTAGAAGCAGAAGATTTCTACATTGGGAAGCCTGATCAAAGACATTTTGATTTTCAAACCACACATTTCAGCCCAGGAGGGTCCTTTCTGAAGTTTGTTTTGAATGAAAGGAAACAGATTTTTTTTGGGACTCTTGCTTCATGTAAGCAAGATAAACAGGGAGCTTTTGGCTGAGGGCTTCCCTCTGCTGAGAATCCCCAAAACATAACACTACCAGCCCTGAAGGCAGTGTCACTTGCTTGTCCCTCTAAATACAAAGTCACTTCATTCATTCATCCAGAAGCAAAAGCCATTACGTTTTGGGGGTGAGTGATGTGTACTGTCCCAAGAGGTGTGCATACGCAGTGTGCTAACACGGTGTGTGTGTGTGTGTGTGTGTGTGTGTGTGTGTGTGTGTGAGCGTGTGTGTGTGGCATGCACTGAGGCGACGGTAACGCTAGAACAACTAGCGTGTGAAAGTCGGCAGCTCAGTGTGAGAGGGGGAAAGGTTAAGTGCTCGCATGAGTAGCGCCCTGCTGTGGATGCGCTAGATGCCATGACGGTTCATCATCACCTACGCTAACGACACTGACAGAGAGACAGACGGAGAGACAGAGAGAGAGAGAGAGAGAGAGAGAGAGAGACAGACAGACAGACAGACAGAGGGGGAGAAAGAGAGAGAGAGAGACAGACAGATAGACAGAGAGAGAGAGGGAGAGAGAGAGAGAAAGAAAGACAGATAGACAGAGAGAGAAAAAGTGTGCATGTCTACATGGCTAGTTAAATGTCTTTCTACATTAAGCTTATGTTCACTTTAATGCACATGACATGAATGCTCATCTGCATCCTAAAGATGACATTTAACACAGGGACATCATATGACATATTTATATGACTCACCCTCTCCTTCCTCTGCCCCTCCTCTCTTTCCATACAGCATTTCTTGACTTCACTCCTCTTTCTTCCAAGTTTCTTCTTCTAATTTGATCTCTCCCAAATACACAAACCCTATCTCTCTGTCTGTCAGTCTCTCTCTTTCTCTCTCTCTCTCTCTTTCTCTCTCTCTCTCTCCTTAGCCTGCTGC
>CM059269.1:28366311-28371311 GCA_030347295.1 Setipinna tenuifilis | reverse complement strand
ACATGCACACACACACACACACACACACATTAAAACATTCACACCAACACCACAGACACACACGCTCAGACACACAAACACACACACACACACAGCCTCACCCATTTGCTATTCCCTTTCACACACCCTGTGAACTCACCCACTCCATTTCAAACACTCATTCCCTAAACACAAAGCACTGTGTAAAAGACACACACACACACACACACTGACAGACATAAACACAGACACCTTCCCATTTACACACCAACTAACCACCCTTGCATGCACCCACCTACACACACACACGCACACATGCACCCACACATGCATGCACACACACAGAGAATCTTTTTTTAAACACAAACACACTGTTTCTCCCAAACAACAGTGTACACACACTGAGCAGGGCAGGAAGGAGGCTCACATAAACACTCACATGTGAAAGATTTAAATGTGCCACACCTTAACAACATCCCCCTATAAGCACACACACACACACGAACACATACACAGTCACACACACACGCGCACACTGTGCACACAGACACATACACACATGTGCGCACACACATACACACGCACACACCCCATCTAGAGTGCAGAGTGTGCCAGCAATGACACTTCTCCATTCAATTAATCCCAAATTCAATTTAAATTTCATTCAGTTCAGCTCTCCTCAGTTCAGCTGTATAATTGTTGCATAACAAAAGTTTGTATTGTTGAAGCAAAACATAAGAGTTGTGACTGCAGCAATGGTACAAGTGTGTGTGCATGTGTGTGCGTGTGTGAGTGCATGTGTATGTGTGTGTGTGTGAATATACTTGTATGTGTTCCCTGTAACTAGGGATGCAACAGTAAAGTGTGTCCACGACCAACACAGAACGTGCCCTTCGCCTGTATCCATCTCATCAGCTTCATTCAGTGCTGCTTGAACTACACTGGAAACTCAAGCTTGAACACTTGAGTTTAATATCATTGCTTCCAGCCCTCTCTCTGTTTCCTGATTGCCCTACAGATAGCTTCCTGATGAGTGGAATAGCTAAATGAGAACTTGAATGGAAGCACTAGGCAGCACTAGCCTGGCTAGTAAACACTGTCTCGATTCAGTCATAGACAGTACAAGAAATGGACGAAGAGGGATAGCGTCGTTTTCATTGGGAGCTGATGAAGCATATTTTTCAATTTTTGGCTTGGTCATGTGTCCACTTTGGCTTACTGCGCAAAACTCCTGCTGACGTCGAGTGACGTCGGCCAACGAACCCGAATATGATAAATTGGGCGCTAGCTTGTTAGCATGTCCTTACCGAGCTACAGTGTGTAACTTAGCTTAGCCATCTTTCATTGGGCTACATTTAAAATCCACAAAGATAATGATTACTCTTACAAACAAAATACCAATTCTTATGCTTATTTTGTGGGAAGTACAGCTTGAAATATTCCCCTGACCTGAACAGAAAAGTAAACAAGTATGATTATGGGTGCGACTTGTTATTCAAACAGTACGGTAAATTTCCTCTTGTGTGACAAAAACTCACTAGCCGTCACATGATTTGTGACATCATTTTAAGCACAATTTCAGATAAATGTTTCTTATAAGACAATGACATGACAGATTTTCCCATTGAGACAAATATGCTTTGCAGGTTTCTCTAACATTAAGGTATGCCGTGCTTCCTATGTAAAGTTATTTCATGTCAAAGTGACGCTAAAATGAATGAAAGTCTATGGAATGCTAAAGGCTACTGGGCCCTTTCCGGGTGGGCCCTTTCACCCATGAGTATTCAGCTTCTGCGTCTATTCCTGCTCCCTTGGATTCAGTTTGCAAAGCAGGGTTAGCATAGCCTACCACGGCAGCATGACAGTGATGTATGAGCACTTCAGACGAATCTCAGAGTGGTATGAAGTTCGGATAGGTTAGTTCACTGTATGAACTTGTTATTTACCTTTTGGAAAATGCAGTTTACAGTAATACACACTGCTTCTGTAACCACTCCAATGCTGTCAGGTAGCAACTGGACGAACTGACGATTGTTCTAAAATTTGCTAAATACTTGCAGTTTCCTACAGAAAAAACACTTCCCCTGCCTGGGTCCTAAGCAGCCCTGAATATCGCCCACAAAAATGCATATACAATGACTTTGATTAAAATTCCAACTTTAATGTCATACGTACTGGAATATTGCGGTTCATATCTGGGTATACTGAACGGTTCAATAAAATACCAAAAACCGTTGCATCCCTACCTCTAACCATCATAAACACATTTGCATTCCTATTTCTGAATTCAGCCTTTAAAGTGCAAATCCAACTGAGGGAGTAGCTGAATATGAGATGTGCCATATTTGTACCACTTTGTCACAGGCTGAAGCTGGTGAACAGAGCACCTTTTATGTCTAAACTAAACTGGCATCGCTGGGAACAATGTGATTTATGTATGAATCCAGGCATTGCCGTCCTCTTTATCCTCCTGGGTGTTCAAAGCTGCCAGTAACTATAGATCCTGCTGCTTCTCACAGCACTTCTCTGTTTCTCCTACGTGTTCTTTGAGAGGTGGAGGAAAAGATATCCTGCCATCCTGCCAAGATGTTGCTTTTTCCACTTCTTTAATAAAACATAGTCTTATATCCAGATGTTCTGCCCAAGTCAGTCTAATGTGTGTTTGATTGTGTGTGTGTGTGTGTATGTCTGTGTGTGCATGTCTCTGTGTGTATTTAAGCTAGTTTTTTAATGATCAGTGACAGAGGCTGATGTCATTTGTTTTCTGTAGTTTCTGTAGTCACAGTGGTTGAGTAAATGTTTTACTGTGACCTCAATAAGGCTGATATATTGCTTCTTCTTTATATCCTTCTCATGGCTGTTTAAATGTTTGGTTTTTTAGCTTGTTATAAAGCTCCTTATATAACCTTGTTTTGTTATAGTGGTTTTATAGTTCCTTCTGTGTATTTCTTTGGGGATGATAGAGTATGTTTAACACAAAAATAATAACAAGAGATGTTTGATAGTGCAGCAGGAATGACCACCAAACCAAAGACTACCAGGAAAATTCACTGTAGCTCTGGTCAGACATGTCTTTAGATATGCCCTAAATGTTTTGTTCCCTACTTAGAGCACTATGCAGTGGGCCGGGGAACATTTCGGGCCGGGCCAAATGTGTGGAGTGGAGGCACCATGCAGCAAGGCCACGCTATTTTGGCTTTTGAACTTTCTGGAAGGAATTTGCATGCAAAATCAGAGTCAAAGCTCCACTGCATACGCCCTGCCCTTCATGCTTAGATGGGCTTTACGGCGGTAATGTACTGATTAAATGCACATGTTAATTAAACTCACACACAGGATATCACACAGTCATTTTACTCCACTAACATATGAGCTCCACTATCAATCTTCCAACACTCTCGAAATTTAGGAGTCTATCCCTCATAATTGGTAAGTTAACTGGGCAAGAGTTCTAGAAGTTATTTTTTGCCTTGCACACACATAAATTAGTGTAGTCCCATAAGACCCAGAGATTGCCCTCTTTGGCCCAAACCTAGCTCTCTCTTGCCAGCAGTGTGCCCAGGCTATGGTGCCGCCTATGCTGCCATACTTCTGGTGCGCTCATGGCATTGACATGAGCACCAATACAACGCTAAGGATGTAGCCTTTACATACACACAACGGATGCTAACATTGAATTAAATGCACATAAGTTACTGTAAATGGGGTGTAAATGGATTTGTTGAGAGTTTTGATGAAAAAACAATCTGAAAAAGAGAGAAACATGGGGCAAATGAGGTAAATCGAAATGTGGTGTACTGTATATCCAGCACATAATCAGCAGGATCTGTAAGGGAGCATTTATTCCGTGCTATATTGTGTGGTTCCTGCTGAAGACACAGCCGTAGATCCAATAAATGAGATGGATTATCAATACTAAAGGGCATTTCAGGGCCAAACTTTTGTGCAATATACATCACGGTCTTATCAGCAAAATTCATCTGTCATCTGTTTTCTCTGTGCTTTATGGGGTGTGTCTGCTTATGGTGAACATGGTGTACACTCATTTGCTTTTAGTTTATAAATGCTGGAGAAATACGGGTGGCTTAGTTATAACCAATGGAGCATCTGTGGAGTCATGGTGAAATGTATTCAGGGTTCTATCCTCTAGCCCTCCGCTGACCTTCTTGTCAGGAATGACCAGGGTGTGATTACATGGTTGGTCATCCCACAACTTATCCCATTTTCCTCTCTCTCTCTCTCTCTCTCTGTTTTTTGTGGTCTTTCGTGGGAATTCTTCTGTTGCATCCCAGGAATTAGTACAAGGACAGCGTAATTGGGTGTGAAAAGAAGAGGAAAAAAGCTGTCAGACAGAGGACCCAAAGCACAGAGGACAAAGAATGACCTCAGAAATACACAAACAACCCCAAACAAACAAGCACAAGCAAACAGTCTCACGATCAAGCTCAAACGTACACACAAGACTGCCACATATACACAAACAATATCCGTTTCACTACCCAGCCCCCACACCACACACACACACACACACACACACACACACACACACACACACATTACGTTCGTCTGTCGCACAGACTAACACACACAGTGTTCCTCTGTCACACGGGCTAACACACACACATACACACACACACACACACACACACACACACACACACACACACACACACACACACAGTCTTTCTCTCTGAAACTCACACTCTCTGCTCATTAGTCACGCCGTGTTTGCTTTGGCTCACCCTGGTTAAAAAAAAGGAAAAAGAAAAAAAAGGGAACCTCTCGTATCAATCGCTCCATCTTTCCCTGCGGCGGAACAAGGCTAATCCTCTAGCGCAGGAAAAAAGAGAGCGGACAACAAAAGGAAGAGAAAGAGACAGAATGACAGACTAGGAAAATGGAGAAAGAGAAAGAGAGAGAGAGAAAGAGGGAGAAAGAGGGAGTAGCAATAGAGGAAGAGAGCAACAAAATGACAGACCAAAGAAAAAGAGTGGGAGAAGGAGAAAAAAAGAAAGAAATAG
>CM059269.1:28348891-28363711 GCA_030347295.1 Setipinna tenuifilis | reverse complement strand
CCATGAACAGCGTTTCATGCCGAGGGGCGAATGCTACACTAATCTCCGACCACACCAGCTCCATTGCAAGTCATACAGAATCCGACAAAAAAAACATGGCTACAATATTCGCAACTTACCTTTACGCTAAGGTACCATTCTCTTCTGCAGGATAATGGAGACACGTCAAAGTCCAACGACGGCCAGAACTCACACATGACACACAAAACTGACCTACAGTAGGAGGATAGCACTTCTCCCAGTCGGAATGGCAGGGGCAGTGAAGAGAGTGGCAGCCAAAAATTGGTGTAATGGCACGGCGTCGCGCTAGGGGGGAGTATCAGCAACGTCAACGGATCATAAAAACGGCACACGTATTACACGTTTGTGTCTATGAAACAAAAATTTGGTGAAATCCTTTTCTTTTGTTCTGTTACGTCCATGATGTCCTTCATATCTGGTTGCATGTTTGTTATAACTAAGGCCATGTTATAGCTAAGGTTAGGATTCATTTCTACTACAGTATTACATTACATCACTCTACTTTTAGAGTGCCTTTTATTCATTTACTTTTTAAACATGCACACATGTACACACAATTCCCCCCCCCCCCCCCCCCCCCCCCCCCCCCCAACCACACACACACACACACACACACACACACACACAAACCTACAGAATGCTCCAACCGCACTTGTTTTTCTCTCTTTCCTCCTTCATCAGGAGGTTGACTAGTCAGCCACTTTTCCTCCACTGGTTTGCCCTGCAGTTATTAACCTGTTCTCCCACCTCATAAAGCTGATTGAGTCAGAGTGGTGTGTGTGAGAAAGAGAGGGAGAGAGCGAGATGGCGAGACAGAGAGAGAGATAGAAAAAAAGATTGTGTGTGTGTGCACAGGAGCGCATGTGTGTGTGTGTCTGTTTTTGCATATTTGTATATTTGTGTTGCAAATGAATGAAATAGAGAAACACAGACAGGAAGATAGGTAGGTAGAGAGAGAGAGAGAGAGAGAGAGAGAGAGAGAGAGAGAGAGAGAGAGAGAGAGAGAGAGAGAGATGTGTGTGTGTTGTGTAGACAAGCACAGTCCCGCACAGGACTCTAAACCAACGGCCTCAGGCATGGGGGGCAGGCATACTGGCAAAGAGGTTAAAACCCACTGGCATGTTTCAGAAACTAAAATATATGACACTTAGATAAGTAGAAAGTGAAAGTGATTGTATTCAATGCAGGCATACAGTAGCACTCTGCACGGTGGCAAAGCACACTGTAATGTAGTTCAGAAATCACCTAGTAGGTCAAATCACCTTCCTGACAGTCTCTCATACCCTACCACCACAGCCCACCCACAGCCTCCCTCCCAGTCTGTCTGTCTGTCTGTCTGTCTCTCTCTCTCTCTATTCAATTCAATTCAATTCATCAGAGCTTTATTGGCATGACAAAATACATTTCGTATTGCCAAAGCATTGGCTGAGGAAGTATATTTGTAATAGACAAGTAATAAGATAATGATTAAGGAAAATAAATAAATAAAATAAAATGAATTAAATAAAAAGGGAAAAGAAAAACAAACATAGGTGTGTGTGTGTGTGTGTGTGTGTGTGTGTGTGTGTGCATGCGTGTGTGTGAGTGTGTGTGCACGCGCTTGCGTGCGTGCATGTGCGTATGTGTGCGTGCGCGCGCGTGTGTGTGTGTGTGTGTGTGTGTGCATGTCTAATGTAGTATTTATATTCACTGGTGCATCACCGAAGGGTCTTTCCTCTTTCTATCACAATTGTAGATGTAATTTGCAGCCATCCATTCACAATCTTTTACCTCCCCTAGTAAATATGGAATTTTATCTATGTCTTTGATTTGAGTGAATTTGGAATGTATTTTATCAAATTGTGGGAAGAAGTTCGATCGAATATCTTCGTAATGGGAGCAGCTTGTGAGAAAATGCAGTTCGGACTCTATTTCTCGGTTCTGACAGTATACACATAGCCGGTTTTCCTCAGGCATCCAGGTCTGCCTGTGTCTGCCCGTCTCAATAGCTAGGTGGTGGTTACTGAGTCTATAGCATGTCATTATGCGTCTTAATTTTGTGTCTTTTATTACACTGAGGTAGTTTGCTAGTTCATACTCTCTGTCAAGGGTTCGATATGTTTTTAACTTATTTTGTTTACTTGTTGAATCTTTCCAGTATGTAATATATTTTTGTGTTTGGGAATTTCTTATCTTTTTTGTGTCAATTCTTTGATTTGACATTAAATTAACTTTGGCTTCTTGTTCTATTCTTGTTATGAGTTGGATAAGGTGGCTATTCTCAACATTTTCCTCATGCATCATAAGAGCTTTGAATTGGTATGTAGTTGGGTCACTAGTTCTTAAATGATGCCAGAATTTGATGGCTCTTTTTTCAATTTTAATTAAGAGGGGATACTGACCAAGTTCGGCCCTACAAGCATTGTGTGGCGTCTGTCTTTGGACGTGAAGAATGTTTTTACAGAATTCTGTGTGAAAAGATTCGATAGGGTTTTTGTCCCATTTTCCAAAACTTTGCCCAAACATAGGCCCCCACACTTCACTGCCGTATAAGGCGATGGGTTCAATCACTGATTGAAAGATGTGGAGAATGTCCAGGTTATGTTGTAGCCCTTTTTCATTTGGAGATAGCAATACCAAATCGTCTGCGAATAAAAGGCATTTAACTTCAGAGTCATGGAGTGTGAGACCAGGTGCTGTGGAGTTTTCCAATTGGTTTGCCAATTCATTAATGTATATGTTAAATAATGTTGGTGAGAGAGGGCAGCCTTGTCTTACACCAACATTTTGAGTGAAATAGCCTGTCTGTTTATTTCCAATTTTGATTGCGCATTTATTATTTTGATACATATCTTTTATTAAGCTGTATGTTTTCCCTCCGATTCCACTTTCAATTAATTTTAAGAATAGCCCTTCGTGTTCTCTCTCTCTCTCTCTCTCTCTCTCTCTCTCTCTCTCTCTCTCTTCTATTCTCTCCATTGCTTCTTCCCTGTCCCTCATTTCTATCTATCTATCTATCTATCTATCTATCTATCTATCTATCTATCTATCTAACTCCCATTTCGACAACCCCAACACCCGTTCCCTCCCTCCAAATCTCCATTTTTATCTCTGTATCTTTCCCACCCCCTCTTTCAGGCATTCTAGGAAGCATTAGTGCTTACTGTGCAGTACCGGTGATGGCACCATCATGTACAAAATAATGAACACAGAGACAATACACAGGCAATAACACAAAACACTATTTCTCCCTCTGCAATTATCTTTCAGGTCTTTTAGCTCTCTTTGTCTGTCTCTGTCTCTGTCTCTGTCTCTCTCTCTCTCTTTCTTTCTTACATCTTAACCTCTCGTTCTATTTTTCCAGTCTTATTTTTGTCTCTATCTTTGTCGCTGTCTCTCTTTCTGTCTCTCTCTCTCTTCTTTCGTCCTTTTTTTCTTACATCTTCTCCTTGTCTCTCTTGTCCTCTATCTGTCTATGTCTCTGTCAAATTTTAAATTCAAATTCAAAGGGTGCTTTATTAGCTGTGTAGATACAGTGTTGCCAAAGCAATGTCATACAAATAATAATCATAATACAAAAAACAAAAGGATGGTAACAAAAGACTACCTGTAACATATAACAGTACGTGGTTGTAACAGTGTAACAATGTGGTTATACAGTAGACCCAGTACTGTGACTGTTGGGGGGTGTGTTTGTGTGTGTGCATGTGTGTGTGTGTGTGTGTGTGTGTGTGTGTGTGTGTGTGTGTGTGTGTGCGTGTGCATGTGCGTGTACATATACATGTCTGTGCATCATATGGCTGCATGCAGGGTTGACAGTTCACTGTAGGATGTCTCTGTCTGTCTGTCTGTCTGTCTGTCTGTCTGTCTGTCTGTCTGTCTGTCTGCCTGTCTGCCTGTGTCTCTGTCTGCCTCTCTCTCTCCCTTTTATTTTGCTTTCTCTTTTTACCTACACTCCAGACACAGAGTGAGTGCGCTCCATCAGGCTGGATGCTCTGGGCAGGAGCTGTGTGTGCTCATGTGTGTAATTCCCTAGCAGGAGGGTGCCACTAGGAGAGTGGATGGTTTGTCTGGGGCCTCAATTTGCAATGCACTGCAGCCGTGTGTGTGTGTGTGTGTGTGTGTGTGTGTGTGTATGTGTGAGTGCGTGTGCGTGCATGCTACGTGTGTGTGTGTGTGTGTGTGTGTGTGTGTGTGTGTGCCGCAGGGCCGTATTAAGCCAATGTGGTGCCAATGGGCACTATACTTCACAGGTATAGTTCAATATTATCATTATTATTGTTGTTGGTATTATGAAATTAGAGTTCTTGATGAATTATGTATGGCCATTTAACAATTTCAAGTGAATAACATACAAATTTACGAAAAAAAAATATTTAAAGTTTGTCATGTGGTACCCCCTCAAATGGTTGTGAATGGTTGGTGCCCCTGGGCACCGTGCCACTAGCCCTTATTGATAATCTGGCCTTGTGTGTGTGTGTGCGTGCTACGTGTGTATGTGTGTGTGTGTGTGTGTGCATGCATGCTATGTGTGTGTGTGATGGGTGTGTGTGTGTGTGTATGTGTGCGTGCGTGCTACATGTGTGTGTGTGTGTATGTGTGCGTGCGTGCTTCATATGTGTGTGTGTGTGTGTGTGTTTGTGTGTGTGTGTGTGTGTGTGTGCATGCATGCATGCTATGTGTGTGTGTGTGTGTGTGTGTGTGTGTGTGTGTGTGTGTGTGTGTGTGTGTGTGTGTGTGTTGGCCATGTGTGTGTGTGTATATTTGTGTGTGTGGGTGTTAGTCAACGGTCAGTCAGTCAGTCAGTTGGTCACTCAGCTACTCAGAGGCGCCTACAGCTCTGTGAGATAACGTCAGAGAGAGACCTACTTCAGCGGCCTGTCAGAGACACTCAGGCACAACTGTGCGATGAGGAGAGGAGGTGTTCCATGATGGGCACACACAGAGGAGAACATACACACACATACACATACTACATAAGTGTACTCAAAGACACACACACGCATGCAGGCACACACACACATACACACGCACACACACAAACACGCACACACACACACACACATACACACACACACACACACACTCTCTCTCTCTCTCTCTCTCTCTCTTTCTCCCTCTCTCTCTTTCTCTCTCGCTCTCTCTCTCTGTAATGCACAGCTAAACTGCAGTATACTGCTGCTTTGATTTTGACTTTTGACTTTGTACATAAACAATGGAAAAATAAAATCATAAGTAGATTTGTAAATTACACACGTGGACAAAATTGTTGGTACCCCTCAGTTAAAGAAGGAAAAATCCACAATTCTCACTGAAATCACTTGAAACTTACAAAAGTAACAATAAATAAAAATGTATTAAAAATTAAATAATCAAAATCAGCCATTACTTTTGAATTGTTGATTAACATAATTGTTTAAAAAAACAAACTAATGCAATAGGGCTGGACAAAAATGATGGTACCTATAACTTAATATTTTGTTGCACAACCTTTTGAGGCAATCACTGCAATTAAACGATTTCTGTATTTGTCAATGAGCGTTCTGCAGCTGTCAACAGGTATTTTGGCCCACTCCTCATGAGCAAACTGCTCCAGTTGTCTCAGGTTTGATGGGTGTCTTCTCCAAATGGCATGTTTCAGCTCCTTCCACAGATGTTCAATGGGATTCAGATCTGGGCTCATGGAAGGCCACTTTAGAATAGTCCAACGCTTTTCTCTCAGCCATTCTTGGGTGCTTTTGGCTGTGTGTTTTGGATCGTTGTCCTGTTGGAAGACCCATGACCTGCGACTGAGACCAAGCTTTCTGACACTAGGCAGCACATTTCTCTCCAGAATGCCTTGATAGTCTTCAGATTTCATTTTACCTTGCACACATTCAAGACACCCCGTGCCAGATGCAGCAAAGCAACCCCAAAACATTACTGAACCTCCTCCATGTTTCACCGTAGGGACAGTGTTCTTTTCTTCGTATGCTTGGTTTTTGAGTCTATGAACATAGAGTTGATGTGCCTTACCAAAAAGCTCCAGTTTGGTCTCATCTGTCCAAAGGACATTCTCCCAGAAACTTTGTGGCTTGTCAACATGCATTTTTGCAAATTCCAGTCTCGCTTTTTTATGATTTTTTTTCAGCAGTGGTGTCCTCCTTGGTCGTCTCCCATGAAGTCCACTTTGGCTCAAACAACGACGAATGGTGCGATCTGACACTGATGTACCTTGGCCTTGGAGTTCACCTTTAATTTATTTGGAGGTTGTTCTGGGCTCTTTGGATACAATTCGAACGATCCGTCTCTTTAATTTGTCATCAATTTTCCTCTTGCGGCCACGTCCAGGGAGGTTGGCTACTGTCCCGTGGGTCTTGAACTTCTGAATAATATGAGCCACTCTTGTCACAGGAACTTCAAGCTGTTTAGAGATGGTCTTATAGCCTTTACCTTTAAGATGTTTGTCTATAATTTTTTTTCGGATTTCCTGGGACAATTCTCTCCTTTGCTTTCTGTTGTCCATGTTCAGTGTGGTACACACCTTTTCACCAAACAGCAGAGTGACTACTTGTCTCCCTTTAAATAGGCAGACTGACTGATTATTAGTTTGGAAACACCTATGATGTCAATTAAAGGACACACCTCAGTTAATCATGTCACTCTGGTCAAATAGTTTTCAATCTTTTATAGAGGTACCATCATTTTTGTCCAGGCCTGTTTCATTAGTTTGATTTTTTAAATAATTATGTTAATCAACAATTCAAAAGTGATGGCTGATTTTGATTGTTTAATTTTCAATACATTTTTATTTATTATTACTTCTGCAAGTTTCAAGTGATTTCAGTGACCATTGTGGGTTTTTCTTTCATTAACTGAGGGGTACCAACAATTTTGTCCACGTGTGTACATTTGTAGATTAAACATGTATTACCAAACAAATGTACACAAAGGTAATTCTTATTGAATGTAGGATTACTTTACAATACATGCCATTTCAAAACAAATGTCATCCAGTGACTGACAAAAAAAGCTTAATCTCACTTCATTTCAGCGACTAATCGAACCTAAGACAAGGTGTTGTGCGCCCCCACGTGGTCGTGAATTTTCATCACAATTTTCTGGAGGAAACGCCGAGGCAACGCATGACTTTTATAAAACTATAAAAAAATTGTGGAGCTGCAATTATTTATCAGTACTCTTCGACATAATAAACAGGATGATGTTCAGAACTCAGTGGTGAAAAAAATACGTTTTCAAAGACCGTTTCCTCTTTAATAGCTTCAGTAATTATCTTCTTAGTGGAATTCAGTGTGTGACAGTCTACTCTGTTAGACAGTCTCCTATTCTCGGACTTACAAGGAATTGACATGTTTTTTTGCTGATTTGTTTTGTGTGTGTGTGTGTGTGTGTGTGTGTGTGTGTGTGTGTTTGTGTTTGTGTGTGTGTGTGTGTGTGTGTGTGTGTGTGTGTGTGTGTGTGTGTGTGTGTATTTGTTTCCTTTTACTGCCAAACGGGGGCGCACTCACTCTTTCCACCGTCTTTCCACGCATCTGAGATGAACAACGTCTGTCGTTCATGTGTCAAAGTGCTGCAGGGTCAGGTGCTGTGCGTCTATTTAAATGTAAGGTGCATATCTAACAGTTATTAAGTTATGCAGTGTGCAATTTGGGTTATAGGCCAAAATTTCCAACAAAGTTGTCTTACATTAGGCTGCCATATAGACGAGCTTACTATGCCTTGGCCCACTTTATGCCTGCATATGAACATCATGGATTTTTTTTATTGGTTCATCAAATTAAGTTGCCTTATGCGCTTAGCCAGCATTGGCCCTGCGCTATGTGCGAAATGTCACACATAAATAGGCTGAAATTTGATCATCTGCCCGAGTAGACATGCTGTAAGTGTGTCGCCGGCGAAAAAACTGGCCTTGTCCTGTCACCGGTTTGATGAATTCGCGAATTTGTTTAATCGAATCACCGCGCAGATGGTCTCTATTGAGCGCGTGAGGTGGACCCGCGGGATGCTGGGGTTTGATCACTGAATGCGGCCCCAGACCCTCCGTAACCTCCCATATGCGCGTGGCAGCGGTGTTTTTTATTTGGCTTTGCAGGAGAAAATGAAAATGCAGACACTCCATCTTCATAAATCGAAGCTTTATACCCTTATAATTACGCACACTACACGTGTGATGGTGGTGCGGCGCACCAGCGCCATAGCCTCTGGGTCCCGACAAGGCCTCAGTTTGTCGTGTGCCACACCATGTAATGGCAAGTTCAGTCTTATTTTTAGTTGCTTAAAGTTTTGTGCCTCATGGAAATAAACTAACTCCTCTGTTAAAGTCTTCTTAATATAATATTTGAAAAGTGCTGGCGTACATAGCCTACCTATCCACCTCCAACACAGGTGCAGCGGTGATTTCTCACTTCATAACATCTTATCAGAATGTTATTTGGTCATTGGTATCACGCTGTTTTATTAGGCGTGTTTTATGCCTAAAATGTTAATAGTCTGTGATATCACGTCAGTTCGCAGCAAATCTTTCCGACGCGTCCAACTGTTTAGCGCTTGTACAGATGGTCAAAGAGCCAGCGCGTGCGGGTCGCATTGTGAGGAGTGTGTCGTTCTCTATGCGCGAGTTAATTAGAACAGACTGTCTCCCTTTTTCCTCCCCTTTTTGTCCATCTCCTCTTTTCTTCCCTGTTTCCCCCTCTCCCCCCTCCCTCCCGTCCATCTCGCTCTCCCTCGCTCTCTCGCTCCCCTGTCCCTCCTCGGCCCATTTCCATCTGTCTGCAGACAAAAGGGCCGCGAGGCCGGCTCGAGCCCGGGGACCCTGCTGGTGAAGTGGGCGGGAATAATGCGCTGCCTCCTTGCGGCTGCATTTCAACACATGGATCCAGCCCTTTGTGTCATACTGAGGCTCGCAACGAATAGCGGGCACTTCACAAGCGTGGCTCTTAGCAGTGGCAGAAAGAGATGGAGGTAGAAGCCATAAGGCAAAGTAGAACAGAAGTGGATGCAGGCACTTTGAAAACCGTTCTAATTCTAATAATGATGAAAAAACACAACAGGAAAAGAAAGCTTGTGATTCACAAGCATAGTAGTTGCAAGGGGTGTCTTTCTTCCCATACACCGATGAACATATGGTTGTGTTTTTTGTTGTGGCCGGACCTAAACTAGAGGCCTACTCTGGCATAAAAACACACACTGACATAAAAGGCCGACCTGCCAGATTGCCTAGAACAGAAGGGGGCTGCGTCTAACCACAGTACCTGAACGTTCTGCAAATCAGGGTTTGCTGCTAATAGAATAAGGCTGGCTGCTTGACAGACAGGCTGACATATGGTATCTCAGAAGGGCTCTGCGCCATTACATAATCCTAAGGACACACACGGTCAATATGGCGCTTTCTCACACACTGACATACATAGCCTAAGCCTCCTGGAAATATCCTAGCGTCATCAATGTGGATTTTCTTTTTCTTTCCCCCTTGTCACCTACTTCTGTCGTTTCTGTCTTCACTTTCACTCACATCCTCTGTTTTTATTTCCCGTGGGTGTGTTCAGTTAAACATACTGTTCATCAGTCTCTTTTTGCATTTAATCTTGCTGCCGTTCATCAGTTACAGATGTCTGCCTAAAAGTTATTTTGATGACACAACTTTTAAAAACTAAACCTTTCCGTGCAGTTTATGCGTTTCGTTATCCTTTTAGAGGCTTTGTTTACTAGAAAACATAATTGGAATGGGAAAAAAACACCTGAGCGCATGACTTAAGTCAGATTAGGATCTTAAGCGTTGTATTTAATAACTTAACATCTAGGCAAAAATAAGATTGTGGGGGCGTTCTATTCTTGTCCTAAAATTGTTTAGACACCTGACACGGGCTACGCAAAACTGAAATGAGATCATTTCGATTAATGACAACGATAACAATAAGAGTTTATTTCTCTAAATATCTGTCAACGTTCAATACAATTTAGTGCTTGAGTTTCTATCTTTTATACAGCTATGATGTGCTTATATTTCATAAAATGTAATGTTTTCCTTGACACTGACAAATAAGTCCACACCTAAACGGAAATGATCAACAGGCAATATTTGAAAATTTCGGGATATTACGCCTACAGAAAGACAGAAGTGAAGACCGAGCAGATAGCAAACCGACATTGAATAGATATTGATTTATAGATGTTGAATCACTATTACCATATCAATGGAAACTGATGTTTTTATGACGATGGACAAAACATTAAAACAACAGTGATCCATAGTTATGGTTCAACATTGTTTTTATATTAAATTTGGGTGCAAAGCAGACATTGAGTTAACGTTGCCAAAGGAATGTTGATTATAGTTTCAGTTTCAAGCTTGCTATATGTGTAGCCATAGCTAGCCTAGTATTTTGCTTTTTTGGATGGTGCATGCTTTTATAAATGCATGTGGCCTACTTTGAATTCGCTGTGTTCAGTTGAGAGCAAATTTATTTGAGTAGTGAACTCGTCTATTATTCGCGAGGATGAGTTTTGTCCAAATATTACAGCCACAATCTCGCATAGGCCTACAACATCTTCTATGTAACTCCTAGGCGCAGAGGAGAGCTTGTGTGTAACTGATGAGTTGCAAGATATTCGCATGCATTACAGAATACGATTTATAAATTAATCCAACTTACTCCTTAATACTTCCTATTAATGTTTAACTTACCTTGGCCAAATATTTAATGACTTCGTGTAATCATGGTAAACAAATAACAGTAAATATGTTCTAATCACATTGGTCATAATCTCAGGTAATGTCAAACTTAAACGACTTCAGTTACTCCGTTACTTTAGTGTATATTTTTAGAATTTTTTGCCCAGGACTAAGCATGAGCTCACAAAATCTCTCTCTCTCTCTCCCCTCTCTCTCTCTCTCTCTCTCTCTCTCTCCCACGGGAGGCACCAGACGGACCGTAATTTGGTTGTCTTGGCTCGTCTGGAGGAACACCTGCCCCCTCTCTGGGGAGGGAGCGCCTTTATGCCGCGAGCGGAACGGAGCTGCAAACACATGCCCGGAGACAGCTCTCCCTCGCCGGCAGGGCTGACCGCAGCCACACCGCCCCTCTGGAAGCGTTAGCTGTTGTAATGACCATGAGCTTTTTGGCATTTCACGTTACCTTGGGCCTCCTAAAGAGAACGTGTGAGTGCGGCTGTGCAGACAATCAGTAATCACTCTGGCATATCCAGTCAAGCTGCTAATGCAGCATGTTGAGCGATGATGACTGCGATGATGGTGGTGCAGATACCCGCATTACTCTGCAGTTTGACGCCTTAATGGAGATATATGTCTGTTTAGTAAATTAAACTGACAGTAGTTAATTTAGCTATACTGCAATTTAAGGACTGATTTTTGTAAGTGCATCATGAGTTGTTACATTCCCTTCATTAAAATTCCTCTTTTCAATCTTTGTGTGAATGTACTTTACGAAAGAACATGACCATCATCTTTTTTTTCGTCATAGACTTCTTATAGCATTGGTATTAACGTCCATTTGGGTAATTGCACAAATGTCAACAAGAAAAAACATGTTTCTTTTTTTCAGATATTTATTTTTAAACAATCCACCAGAAAGATATGAAAACTGTGTTCGTTACAAACCATGTCTGCCATAGCTACCCCACTACAAAAGGACACCAACAAAACCCTGAAAAAACAGGAGATCTTTGGATAGCAGATATGATGTTTCTTTTTTTTCTCTATATAAAATTAGTGACGTAAGAGGTTCACAACAGACACGTAAATAAATAAACGATTTCTAGGAATCACATGTCAATAAAAATAATCTACTTTGAAATTAATTTTTGGTCGCAGCAGAGTTGGCGTCTCTTGGAACCCTATAGCCTTTTGAATGGTTTATTGCGTTCTCTTTCAAATTTCATTTTCTTTCTGGAAGAAAACAAAAATAATCAATATACTGTAGTAATCCCTATTACATACCTGCACGGAAACATTTTCTTATATTAGTGTCGTGATTAATTGTAGGCCACAGATTATCCAAGTTATTTTACCATCTCATTAACATTTACAGAATATTAACGGGTTTCACCCAGTGAGAAGTGCTTCTCGTTTTCATGGATATGATCAGAAATAAAATATTCACAATAACGAATTGCTCGTCTCACAACAATTAAGCCTACAGTTGACAAAACTTCACTGAAAAGTGCAATTGAAGAGCAACAACATCACTTCCGTTGTTCACACACCACAGTCTAATAAATAAATGAGCAAATAAATAAATAAGTAAATAAATAATGATACATTAATAAATATAAGCATTTGTAGGCTAGACGTAAACACATGACAGGTCGAAAAGGACACGTTTCTAACATAAACATAAATAATTTATCAACATAAATGGCTAATCCATACATCATAAATAAATTAAAACCACGGTTAAGGTCATTATTTCATAATAGGTGGCACTTAGAACGTTGTTCATTTCTTTTTTCCCTCTTTCTCTCTCTCTCCTTTTCTCCCTTTTCATTTTCAAAGGACATTTTATTGTCCTCCTTCAGAAGGATGAAAACAAGGGGGTCTTGAGGTCCTTGCTCCCATCTCCCTCTCTGCCAGTGCCGACACACGGAGACGGCTGTCCCCTTGGGACTCGGAAGTGAACAGTATTGTCTTGGAAACCCACACATATTTGTCTCTAGGCACAAGACTCGCTTGTTATTGCGCTTTACCCATTCACGCAGCCCGCTGCCCTGGGGCTCGCTGCCCGGCTACAAGTTTCGCAACCCTCCCACACTGTTATTTGCGAGCAACATCAGCCGGGCAGCAGGACACGTAAATAACAGTGACAAACTCGTTTATGTCTTCATGACATCCTATGTGGAATTTCTCTTTTCTCTGTTCGACCCCAGTTCCAAATGTTTGAGTGTGTTTTTTTTAAGTCAAGATCTTCATATTTGACTGTCTCTGATTTTCTCTTGCCCTTAGCCTACACGTCCAACACGTGGTTCAAGTAAGAGATGTAGCAGATTGCCAGACGCAAGATTTCGATCTTTGACAGCTTCTTGTCGGGAGGAAGCGTGGGCAGAAGTTTCCTCAGCTCGGCAAAGGCAACATTAAACGCTTCCACCCGAATCCTCTCTCTCGTGGCGTGGGCAGACCGGTACTTCGCGGTTGCACGCCGCCGCCTTCTCTTCTCCTCACGCGTCAAAGGTGGATCGGGCAGAGAACGCGACTTGCTGTCTCCGGAGGGTTCGTCAGCCATACACTCGACTTTGATAACATTAAGGACGGTTTCCGGATCGGACTGGCCCCACGGAAGGTCCGAGTCAGTTTGATCTGGACTCAGCATCATTTTCAGAGAGGATGTGTGGCTGGAGCTGAATGGGTTGATGTGGTAGTCTACTCCTGCGCCCAGGGAGAAAATAGAAAAAGGAGAAGGTGAGAGGATTGTTCACATACACTTGGGGCATGGCAAGAGACAACATGTTTCGCCTGAGGCTACCTCTGCCTCTCTCTTCTCACTCAGTCACTTTCTCACTAACTCACTCTCTCACACACACGTAGCCTATGCAGGCTATGATTGTGGATCAATTAAAGTCAGAATTACGCACACACCAACTTCATACAAGTGCTACTGACAATTTGTTATATAAAGTACATATTTTGCAAGCCACTCCATACCCCAATTAGTTCAATTTATGAGTCTGGCAATAAAGATTCATTAATATTTCATTGTAAATGGGAAAATGTCAACCCATTTAATATAGACAAATGTTAATGTTACACTTGCCGTTTAACATTCGACTGAAAAACGTGAACATTAATTTTCCAAACATCTACGTTAAAGATAATCTTTTTTTTATAAGTGTAATGATCATCCAGGATCAAAGTCATCAGTTATCCATATATCTATTATTTTAAAGTCCCTGTGGTTATCTATAGCGTATATTTACATATTTTTGTGACATTTTAATTTGGCACTTTGTCATGTTCTAAACAGTGAGTTGAAAACGAAAACTGCCAAATTACGCAGACTTAATGAAGTCCAATTGAATATATTTGTGGAGAGATTGAAGTGCAGATTCATAGCCGACCATCTGTTGTGCGAGACCAAGCCTCGTGTGCGGGGGGAAACAAGCACGCTCCATATGACAGGCCAACGTGTGAACATCAATCTGTCGCGAGCAGAATCACAACACGGGCGACTTCCCTTCTGGCCAGGGATTTAACTCTGGTCGCAATTGTGGAAAGTCTGATTTTTTTCTACTAACGACAAACCGAAACTTTCCAAAATGAATGACAACTAAAATAGTTTATCTGCTTCATTACATGAACTTCTCGGCTCAGAGGATAAGCAAATGTTAAGGTGACATTTCGAATTTGAACACTATTAAAGACTTCGTGAGTGATAAGAACCTTGTGTAGCCTATAACTTACCGTTTGTGATGCTGTTTTTGCTCTGTCTCCGTGGGGTGCTCTGAGTTGAACTCTTGTAAGGACAGTCGTGTTGTGCTCCTGGTTTTATTTCACGTCCTTGCAATATTTGAGCTCAGTCTTCCACTGTTCACGCTTTTTGTTTTACACCCAATATCCAAAAATAGGTCTAAACTTAGTAAAGCGTTTAAGCCCTTGAACCAACTACAACGTCGGTCTACTTACTGTGCTGGTGTTTGCTTATTTAGATGTCTTGAATAGTCATGCTTTTGCGCTGAGTTTTACACCGCCACTGTCATTACATCCGCAAATTATATGTCCGTGGATAAACCGCGACAGCACTGAACGCCTCTGGTGAGGTAGATAAGGATCTTGTAGCAATGACGCCTCTTGACCCTCACCCCAGGAACAAT
>CM059269.1:28341391-28343891 GCA_030347295.1 Setipinna tenuifilis | reverse complement strand
TGAGGGAGAGAGAGAGAGAGAGGAAGAGAGTGCATGCGAAAGAGAGAGAGAGAGAGAGAGAGTAAGAGAGTGTCTGAAGTTGTCTGTGTGTTGGTGTGCACAATATGTGAGCATCTATTCATGTGCCTGCAGGCTTTCAACTCTGTGTGTGTATGTGAGGAAAAGAGAGGCAAAGATAGATAGAGAGAGAGAGAGAAAGAGAGAGACAGAGAAAGAAAGAGAGTATACTAGAATCAAAGAATTTGTATTAAAAATGTTATGCTCGTAACCTTGGCATAACCCTGAATCACACTGCGTCATGGTTAACCAGATGGCTATTGACCACTACAAACACTCCTCACCACAACCACACCTCATTGCAAGCATGTCTCAGTGCAACGAAGACGCACTGCAAAAATGCCTCACCACAAACGTGCCTCATTGTAAACATGCTTCACTACAAAAATGCCTCACTGTCTTACGCCCCATAGAGTCATACCCTTTATGGTCACACTTTATTTCACTGTCCTTGTCACATCAATTAGGTACAGAGTAACAAAGTGTGTAACAATATGTAACATTATGTATTTACACAATACCATAGGTTTAGGGTTAGTGTTACTGTAGGTATGTATAATGTAAGTACAGTACAGGCCAATGGTTTGGACACACCTTTTCATTCAATGCATTTTCTTTATTTTCATGACTATTTACATTGTAGATTCTCACTGAAGGCATCAAAACTGTGAATGAACACATATATGGAATTATGTACTTAACAAAAAAGTGTTACGTTTTAAATGTTTTGTGAAGTACATAATTCCACACGTGTTCATTTATAGTTTTGATGTCTTTAGTCAGAATCTACAATGTAAATAGTCATGAAAATAAAGAAAACCCATTGAACGAGAAGGTGTGTCCAAACTTTTGGCCTGTACTGTACATAAACATTACATGTTGTTACATGTAGATACACTAAAAAAGGGACCCCACTTTATGTTACGGTTCCTCTTACAGTGTATCTACATCAAGAAGTACAGTATACAGTGTACCAGAGGGTGAGGCTAAGGGTTAGCATTAGGGGTAGTGTTGGTGTTAGGTATATACAACATCAGAACATATTGTTATTATACAATATTACATATTGTTACATTTAGATACAATGTAAGAGGAACCTTTAAAGTGTTACCCATGTCTTACTGCAACCATGTCTCTTTGGTATCAAGTCTCACTGGTTTAGAGCCCATACAGTCAGATGTCCACTGACCACCGCAGCCGTGCCACTTCTGTGTTTCTGTGTGCGTCTGTATGTGTGTGTGTCTGTGAGTGTCTGTGTGTGTGTGTGTGTGTGTCTGTGAGTATGTGTGTGAGTATGTGTGTGTGTGTGTGTGTGTGTGTGTGTCTGTGTCTGTTTGTGTGTTAGCAAACATTCACCATGAACCCGAAGCAAACAAAAACACTGTTTGCCTTAGTTGGCTCTTTTGTACACGTCTTGGTGTTGTTTTCCCTCAGCCTCGGTGTGGCCATAGGGTCAGTACTCCAGAGGAACCCTGTGCAGACAGACATTAATCTGGTGGGCAATCGTCATCCATTAAGACCAATTTACTCTTTCCACATTCTGTCAAACCCTGCTAGACACTGGATAGGCTTGGATTGTTATTTATAATTGCAACTACTATTTTAATAGTCATTTTAGCTATTCACAACCAAGGGACTAGAACAGAATACAATACAAATAGATCTATATTGTTACTGTCACAGGAAAAATAAAATTAGATTGCTTACCAATAAGTGTATCATTCATTACATTACATTACATTACACTTAGCAGACGTTTTTATCCAAAGCAACTTACAAAAGGAAGTCATTCATGCGTCTATATAATTTACGTGCTGGAGTTGCTAGAAACAACTAGAAAATACATATCCATAAAAACAGCATGACCATACATACACATACACACACATACACTTTCAGTCAATAGCTCCTCAAAATGACAAAGAATTAAAGAAGTCATTCAAACCAGAGTTTCAGAAATTGTTGCAAATAAAAAAAAATGAGAATCTAACTGAAAATTCACATTGACTGACAATTCATATTTTTCAAGCTCTGTATATTATACTTAATCAAGCTATTATAACCTGTAGTCTTTTTTGGGTAGGAGATGGGAAATATTTCACACTATACGTACATCTGTGTATCTGCGGTACTTTAAAGGAAATCTTCGATGAATATAAATGTAGTAACTGTAAAAATATAACTAGCAGAGGACATCCACACACTGAATCGATTAAGCTTTGTGTAAATAATGGTAAAATGAATGATGACTTTCCATCAACAAATCAGTCATGTCAATCATGTCACATCAAACCGAGTCAGAGACGAAAGCTGTCATTTTATGTGATTTCTTTTTAGAGCTGTTTCAGCCTTCTCCTCTTACATTTCATGTCAAAGTGAATCAATGGCAGTGGCCCAAACCAGTGTATAGTGTCTTTTAATCCATTCACACATTCACATCCTG
>CM059269.1:28333891-28336391 GCA_030347295.1 Setipinna tenuifilis | reverse complement strand
TCCCGTAATTTGTTTGTGATTATTCGAAAGTCAACACAGCTCACATTAGCTGGGACAGATGAAACCCAATGGTGTGGTGTGGTGTGGTGTGGTGGTGGTGTGGTAACAGTGTAATATATTACAATCTGATTCACACGGCTGCCTAAATTGCCATATAGGAGGCGACTTTTCTTTAATATTGCCACCTTATTCCATTATGACACTGCCTGGAGATGTGTTGTATTTTGTTTTTGGGTGACACATGAATCGATGGTGCTTAGGGCCCAGGCTGAATGGGGTTTGTTATTAATTCTTGTTTGTACAGGGAAGCAGGGTGTTTCATTTGTTATTTATAATGCTGCTGTGCAGTAAAGTTTGTGTGTGTGTGTGTGTGTGTGTGTGTGTGTGTGTGTGTGTGTGTGTGTGCGTGCGTTTGTGTCTGTGTCTGTGTGTGTCGGTGTATTTGTGTGCCTGCGTGTGTGTGTGTGTCCTTTTGTGAAGGAGACAATCTGCTTTGAGCAATTGTATTTCTTTCAACACTTGTATGGGTAAATTAAGACTATGGTAAGCATAAAACAGATGTCTACAAAAGGACTGATGCAAACACGTGCACACACACACACACACACACACACACACACACACACACACACACACACACACACACACACACACACACACACATTTACAAAGATAAACACATATCGGACAAATAGCAACACAGGCATTCTGTTCACACATGCATTCTATGGGTGTACATTCTATTTTACAGGATGCTTTCTCTGTCGTTCTCATAAACAAACACACAAACACACACACACAAATAAACACACACACACACACACACACACACACACACACACACACACACACACACACACACACACACACACACAAATAAACACACACACACACACACACACACACACACTGATCACAGATTCTCTTTGCCTCCATGCCCTGAGGCCAGTTAACATATCTCACTGCACGTGTTCTGGTTCCCATGGTGAAATACCTCTCTGAGCCAAACACAGTTTACCTTCCCCTAAACCACCACATTACGCCTATAGCTAATGTATATAACGGAAAATAACTGTATTTACGCTAGAGTGCATCCACTGCGTTATTACCATTTAACTCAGTTAGATTTATGCAGTTGTATAATTTCCGAATTACTTGTTTAATTTCCCTCTCAGAGGTTAATGCAGAGGGAGTCAGCTGGATGGGGCGACTATTAAGGGTGTTTTAATCGCCATTTACCATCTCCTGACAGAGTTAATGATACTAGAAATTAGACAAGGATAGAAGATGAAGGGGGAAGGAGGCTCACTCTCTTGACTTAATGTTCTCTCTCTTTCTTGCACTCTTTCGCTGTGTGTATCTCCCTCTCTCTCCCTTGCTTGCTTTCTCCCTCTTTCTGTCTCTCTCTCTCTTCCTCTCCCTCTCCCTCTGTCTCTGCGCGTCTCTCTCCTGGGAGTGAGTGTAACCAGGCATCTGTTCCCTTTGTCTGTGTGGCATTGCAGTCGGGCAGGGGGTTGGCCAGCCCTCTGCGGTCCTTTGTCCAGGCGAGCTGTGTTGACAGACAGGGGGTGAACAGGCCCCGAAGGGTCCCTTGGTGTTCGGGCCGTGGAGCAGAGGACAGGCTGCCTGCCACGGGGGCCCCTGGTCGTGGAGGCTGGTGCCGCTCCGCCTCTCCCCGATCCAAGTGCCTCGAGCCTGGGGTTGACTCCGGCCTCAGGGTGGGTCCTGTTGGAGATGGGTCATCGGAGAAGCATCACTGTCGGGTTGTCAGTCCACTCATGCCCATGAGCTGCCTCCCATTGCATTGTGGCCGCTTATGTCAATTTAGATGTATGCATGACACACCAATATACACAGATATAGACACCCCACAGACAGACACACACACACACACATGTGCATACATGTGCACACGACCACACATACAACCCCCCCCCCCCCCACACACACACACACACACACACACATTCATTAATTTGTAGCAAAATAATATAGCAGATGACACATTGCACAAATATTAAAAACATACATAACAATTTCATGTCTACACATATGGATTTCCTGTCATTATTTAGATAAATGCTTGATACAACCCCCAGTTCCCAACACACACACACACACACACATGCACACACACACATGTAGACACACACAAAGATCCTCACACACACACACACACACACACACACTGTGTGTACGCACACACATACACCCCAACACTCACAGACATCCACGAAGATCCTTACATACACACACACACACACTGTGTGTACAAACACACATACGCACCCACACACCCACACACACCGAGACATGCACAAAGATCATCACATATACACACACACACATACACACACATGCGCACACACACATACGCACACACGCATGCATACACACACTGACACAATATGTGTGCGCACATGTGCACGCACACACACACACACACACACACACACGCACACACACACACACACACACACAGAAGCACGTGTGTGTGTGT
>CM059269.1:28323891-28331391 GCA_030347295.1 Setipinna tenuifilis | reverse complement strand
AGGGGTGCCAGGCAGGCCTGAGGCCAATGCTGCACCTGGGTGGGACTCCAGGGGCCATGGTTGGACTGGAGGGTGAGCGAGTGTGTGTGTGTGTGTGTGTGTGTGTGTGTGTGTGTGTATGCGTGTGTGTGTACGTGCACATGTGTGTGTGTGTATGTGTGCTTGTGTGTGTGTGTGTGTGCACACGCAGGGTAATGTGCCATCTCATAAACAGGGGCTGATGTGTAAATAAGTGACAGAGAAATGAGGGAGAGATGAAGTGAGACAGCGAGAGGGAGGGAGGGATGTGGGAGGGGAGGGGAGGGGAGGGGAGGGAACGAGAGCGAGATAGAGAAACCGAAAGAGATGGAGTGAGAGAGATGGAGAGAAAGAGCCAGAGAGCAGGAGCGAAGGAGACAGATGGAAGGGCAGAAAGCGATAGCGGCGATAGATTGAGGGAGACTGAGGGATATTTATGTACGTGTTTAAATAGCTCCGGCCTGATGCGGTATTGATTACACATCCCTAATGCACATGATCATCTCCCAGCCTCGCACCTCACACCCTCGCCCTCGATGCCTCCAATCATGACGCCGACGCATCATTCTCAGACGAGGAGACATCACAGCTCGCTGTGTGTGTGTGATGCGACACACACTTCTCAGGTCGGAGGGAGTTTTCCACATCGGTGGAGACTCTTCAAATGCGCTAAAATGAATATTTGGGTCAAAGTGTCTGTCACATCAGTAAGGTGTTAAATAACAAAGTTTTACAGTAACATTAAGTTCTGTGTAGAGATAAGTAAAGTTCTGTATAGAGCTAAGAGAAATGTTTGACAATTATAGATAGATAGATAGATAGATAGATAGATAGATAGATAGATAGATAGATAGATAGATAGATAGATAGATGGACAGACGAACAGACAGACAGACAGACAGACAGACAGACAAAGTCTTACATAAACATACACCTGCTTTTGAGCCTTAACACAAACGGTTAAATTAGCAAAAAACACTAGCATACATAGGACTGGGTCAATAGATAGATAGATAGATAGATAGATAGATAGATAGATAGATAGATAGATAGATAGATAGATAGATAGATAGATAGATAGATAGATAGATAGATAGATAGATAGATAGATAGTATGGAGATAGATGTATGAATGTTTGTATGGATGGATGGATGCATGGATGGAGGGATTTTACATCAGTAATATTCTACCTAGTGGTGCCCAGTAGAAGGGCTGTGCCTAGAGAGAGACACAGGGGCCTGTGCACTATAAATGATTCATGTCATCACATCATGGCCAGACCTGATTCCTGAAATCGCCCATTAAATGAATATCATTTCTTTGCTGACACGTTTACGCATTTTTAATTTTTTTTTACCCCTCCCCCTTTTTTGCATTGTGTATTGTATTCTTCTCTTTCTCTCCCTCTCTCTCATTCATTCTCCCTCTCTCACTCTCTCTGTCTCTCTGTCTCTGCCTCTCTCTCTCCCTCTCTCTCTCTCTCTCTCCAGGGATTGCCCGAGTCTGGCTTTGCCTGGACACCATCTGCTGCATAATGTAACGGGATGGAACCCCAAATTTTTCATTTCCACCTCCCCTTTGTCATCTGTGTGTGTGTGTGTGTGTGTGTGTGTGTGTGTGTGTGTGTGTGTGTGTGTGTGTGTATGTGCGTGTGTGTGTGCACATGTGCGTGTGTGTGTGTGCACGTGTGTGTGTGTGTGCACGTGTGTGTGTGCACATGTGTGTGTGTGTGTGTGCGCGCACGTGTGTGTGTGTGTGAGTGTGTGTGTGTGATGTCTGTCCACCCTGCAAGCCAGAGTGAAAGCCTGTGACAGCATTCTGTACTGATTGCATGGAGCATTCACTAGTAGCATAGAGAGGACCACTGCCAAAAGCACATTACAAAGCTAATGGGACATAGATTGACAAACCAATGCACGCTCATGCACACACACCAATAGCATCAAGAATATGATCTCAAGCACACACACGCAAACACACACACACTCACACACACACACACACTTAATGACCTCACTGTCCCCCTCCCCCTATCATTGTAGGTGTGGATGTGGTCTCTGGCCTCTCTCTCTCTGTCGCTCTCTCTCTTTCTCCCCCCCTCTCTTTCTCTCTCTCACACACACACTTTTCCTCCCTGGCTCTCTTTTTCCTTTCTTTGCCCCTCTCTCTCCCTCAATCTCTCCCCCTTTCGGTCTCTCTTTCTCCCCCCCCCCCCCATCCCAAGGGTGCTCCTGTGTGGTTTAAAGGCCATCTGTTTTTCCCCCTAACAAGCTTTCTCTCACCCCTCTCTCTCCCTCTCTCCCTCCCTCTCTCTCTCTCCATCTCCTTCCCTCTCAGTCTTTCTTCCTTCCACTTTTTCTCATCCCCTCCAGTCAATTCTCATCCCTCCTTTTGTCATCCTTCTCCCTTTTCTCATTCTGTTTGTTTTCCCCTTTCATAGCCGTGAATAACATATCACTCTGTTTGGAGAGGCGTTTAGAGAAAACACACACATGTACAGACATACACACAAATACGCACGCACACACACACACACACACACACACACACACACACACACACACACACACACACAGAAACAAACAAATAAACAAACATCCACTTAGACACACACACACACACACACACACATGTATGCACGCACGCATGTGCGCGTGTACACACACACACAACCAGATACACATTCACGCATGTTTACACACACAAACAAACTAAGGTTTAGTAGTAGTTGTACAGGGTGTGATGGAGAGGTCATATTGAAATGAGCTTCTCGCTGACTGTCTCTCTGATGTGATGTGACAGGTGTCGGCATGACGACAGCACCGAGATTGAGGGATTTTTGGGCTACATTTCACATGTGGAGAAGTGGCTTTGTTTAGTCACTGTCTCTTATGCTTGCTCGATGGTGCATGTATATATGTGGGTGGGTGGGTGTGTATGTGTGTGTGTGTGTGTGTGTGTGTGTGTGTGTGTGTGTGTTTATGCTTCAAAGATTATTTTACTTTGTCTGTTTGTGCGTGTGTGTGGATATGCCCTTGTGTGCATTTGTATGTGTGTGTGTAAGTGGGTGCAAACTTGCTTTCCTCCATATTTATCACTTGTTGTGGACTGCTGGAAACCTTAGATACAACACTTCTGTACAAATATGAGGCAAATCTAAAATTGTGATTAGTGACCTTCGATTGTCCTCAAATCACAGTTACCCAAACATCAGAGTAGGCACGCAACCAAAACACAATACTTCCTAGGGACCTGCTCCACTCTCTCCCTCTATCGCTCTCATCTTCTTTAGCGCACTCGTTTATGTTTCATGCCATCTATCTTTCTCTTCTTTGTCATCTCTGTTCCCCCAGTCTCTCATCCTTGCTTTCATTCTAGAGTTTCCTTCTTTTTTTCATTTCAATGAAATTCATTTCAATAATCCTTGGTGGACAGTCCTGAATAGATTATAAAAAAAACATGTGTAGGAACTATTCTTTCTATTTGTCTCTATCGTTCTTTTTCCGCATCTCTATTTTTCCTCCTCCTCTTCACTCTGTCCTTTTCTCTCTATCTCTTACTCCTTCTCTATCTATCTTTTTTCAGGCTCTCTCTTTCACCTCTCTATTTCTCCCCATCTCTCTCTCTCTCTCTCTCCAACTCTCTCTGTCTTTCTAACCCTCTCTCTCTCCAACCCTCTCTCTCTTTCTCTCTCAAACTCTCTCTCTTTCCCTCTCTCTCTCTTTCTCTCTCTCCAACTCTCTCTTTCCACCGCCCCACCTCTCTCTCTCTCTCTTTGGAGGGAGACCTTGCAAACCAGATACCATCTGCTGTCGTCTCTTTTTTCTGCGGCTTCGGAATCAGATGGCATCAAATCGATCAACCCTGTCGTCATAGAAACCAGACCAAGGAAGAGGGGCTGCAGAAGAGAGGAAGAGGAGAGGACTCGAAAGAGGAGGAGGGCAAAGAAGACTGGATGAAAGAGGGCAGATTATTAAAAATACAAAAGAGGAAACGAAGAAACACTTTTGTTTTTTGTATTCAGCTCTAAGAAAAAGGCGTGAAATAGTTTTTAAATAAATAATGTTAAAAAAATCTCACTCTACATCACTTACAGATGCAAGACATATGTATTTACACAGACTTACAGTTACACTTACAGTTTTTCTCAGTTGCTTTGGTGCTTTTCTCAGATCAAAATGTAAATAACTATTAGTTCAACCTCCACAACATTTAGTCATTTGTGCACCTCATAATAGCAATTTCTCCTTCCTCTAAACAAATTGCAAATGCTTTTGGACATGTGTCTGTTGCTTTTATACAATACAATGTTGTTTTTTAACATTATCATTTGCTTATGTCATGTCAGTCAAAATGAACTATACTTGTGGATGCTGAATAGTCATTCCCAATAAAACTAATAGTCTTAGTTTTATTGCTTGAGTCATTACATACAAAATTGTTGAACTAGTTATAAAATTCTGGAAAGCAAATTTCATGCCTTTCTTTATATTTTTTTTGAACAGTTGCTCTCAGGTGAACTTAAGCTTTCACTCACAAGGAGGTGTGTAAAGTATTACAGTTTTTCTCAGTTGCTTTGGAGCTTTTCTCAGATCAGAATGTAAATTCTCATAACTATTAGTTCAACCTCCACAACATTTAGTCATTTGTGCACCTTACAGTGGCTGAGGCTGGTCGGAGGGTGCAACCAAATGTTGGAAGAACCACTGTGAATTCAATCATTCAAAAATTTTGTAAGGAGAACAGAGTACAGTATTGGACAGTAATCCACTGTCTCATAATATCTCATTTACTGTACATTACTGTAATTTTACTCTGCACCACATAGGACTGAAAGACAACCTCGTAGAAGTGGAAGAGGGTCCTTTTTTTACCTCGTAGCAAGAGAAAGCCATTTGTGCAATGGTGATTGCAAACAATGCAATACGTTTGAAAAAAATTCAAAGCGTTGTCATAGAGGATAACAATGTATTTGTCAATATTGAATTTCTGTCAATTGCAACAATTGACAGATTGCTCAAGAGAAATCAAATGCGCATAAAACAAATGTACAAAGTTCCATTTGAAAGGAACAGTGAAAGACTAAAGGAGATTCGTCACCAGTATGTACAGGTAAAACATGTCTCCTATGTATACTCTAATGTTCAGCACTTTAAATGGTCTGCTCTGCTGCAGCAGAGTCATGCAGATGGTGGATTCACCACTCCAGGAGACACTTTTCTCGCTGCATTGCAAGGGATGATATCCATTGTGATGTAGATGAAAATATGTGGCCAGACAGACAGGAATGTCTGCATGTGCCAGAATGATTTACCTATTTTCAGTTACAATACATACTGTAATGTTGTTCACATTTGTGCACAGCTCTAACAAAAGGGTGTTTCCTATGTTTGTTCTAAATATGTAAGTGCCTGTAGTGTAAAATGGCTGTACAGGTATATAGTGTGTTTTCAGGTAGTGTCAGTGAGTTCTAAACTTTTTTTTGCATTGGAAAACACTGACAGAAGTTACTGTCATAATACAGTTTTTCTCAGTCGCTTTGGTGCTTTTCTCAGATCAGAAAGTAAATTCTCATAACTATTAGTTCAACCTCCACAACATTTAGTCATTTGTGCACCTCATAATAGCATTTTCTCCTTCCTCTGAACAAATTGCCAATGCTTTTGGACATGTGTCAGTTGCTTTTATACAATACAATGTTGCTTTTTAACATTTTCATTTGCTTATGTCATGTCAGTCAAAATGAACTATACTTGTGGATGCTGAATAGTCATTCCCAATAAAACTAATAGTCTTAGTTTTATTGCTTGAGTCATTACATACAAAATTGTTGAACTAGTTATCAAATTCTGTCAAGCAAATTTTATACCTTTCTTTATATTTTTTTTTGCTGGAAATGTCTCCTAAATTGAACAGTTGCTCTCAGGTGAACCTAAGCTTTTACTCACAAGGAGGTGTGTGAAGTATTACAGTTTTTCTGGTGCTTTTTACAGTTGCGTTGGTGCTTTTCTCAGATCAGAATGTAAATTCTCATAACTATTAGTTCAGCCGTCACCAGTATGTACAGGTAAAACATGTCTTGTATGTATACTCTAATGTTCAGCACTGTAAATGGTCTGCTTTGCTGCAGCAGAGTCATGCAGACGGTGGATTTACCACTCCAGGAGACACTTTTCTCACTGCATTGCAAGGGATGATATCCGTTGTGATGTAGATGAAAATATATGGCTAGACAGACAGGAACGTCTGCATGTGCCAGAATGATTTACCTATTTTCAGTTACAATATCTACTGTTACGTATGTTGTTCACATTTGTGCACAGCTCTACCAAAAGGGTGTTTCTTATGTTTGTTCTAAATAAGTGACTGTATTGTATTTTTCTTTTGCATAATGCTGTAGAATTGCAAAGAGCATATACAGTAAAAATAGGAAATGTACGTATTCAGTGTCTTGTACTCACTCCCCTACTTACAGCAACGTGTACTGTTTACTGTAGTTTTACGTAAAATGGCTGTACAGGTAGTGTATAGTGCTGTCTTGAGCATTTTCAGGTAGTGTCAATGAGTTCTAACCTTTTTTTCCTGCATTGGAAAACACTAAGAGAAGTAATTGTCATAATGAAAACATGACAAAGCCATTTGACTATCTTGTTCATAAACATGATGTCAAGACTTCTCATTTTGATGACACTGGCAGTTTCATTGACATGAATACTTGCTTTTGAGGAATTGACTATCCATTTTGAGCAAGTGACTTGCTTTTGCAGGTTATCCACTAGGTTTTGCAGTTTGCACTAACTGTTTTGAGAAAAGCACTAAATGCTGCGCAAATGTTAATAGTGTTGTGAGAAAAGTACCAAAGCGACTGAGAAAAACTGTAAAAACATGCCAAAGCCATTTGACTGTCTTGTTCATAAACTTGGTTTCAAGACTTCTCATTTTGATGACACTGGCAGTTTCATTGACATGAATACTTCCTTTTGAGGAATGGACTATCCGTTTTGATCAAGTGACGTGCTTATGCAGGTTATCCACTAGGTTTAGCAGTTTGCACTAACTGTTTTGAGAAATGCACTAACTGCTATGCAAATGTAAATAGTGATGTGAGAAAAGCACCAAAGCGAATGAGAAAAACTGTAAGTGACTGTAGTGTATTTTTCTTTTGCACAATGCTGTAGAATTGCAAAGAGCATATACAGTAAAAATGTGAAATGTATGTATTCAGTGTGTTGTACTCACTCCCCTAACTACAGCAACGTGTAACTTTACTGTAGTTTTACATAAAATGGCTGTACAGGTAGTGTATAGTGCTGCCTTGAGCGTTTTTGCATTGGAAAATACTGAGAGAAGTAACTGTCATAACTGTGTAAAAAAAACATGACAAAGCCATTCCTTGCAGGCTATCCACTAGGTTTTGCAGTTTGCACTAACTGTTTTGAGAAATGCACTAAATGCTCCGCAAATGTTAATAGTGTTGTGAG